>MU181963.1:211824-243853 GCA_016904865.1 Pissodes strobi
TTTTGTCAACCGATTCGGATTTTAGAAGATCGAAGAATGTTTGTTGACATCGCGGGCCCTTGCTATGGACGTCGATTCTGGACTCCTTAAAGATAACTTTGGATGCCTTTTCCTAAATTGGGCAAACCAGTCTTTCCCAGCTGCTTTACTGATTTTCGAAAACGGATGTTTAATTTTGTTTTTTTTCTGCCAATTGAAATGCTAGACATCGAACATCACGTGGGCTTAATCCGTACATCCGTGTTTCCATATCAAATATGTACAGGGTTATCCAACGGGGACTAGACAAGGCGATTTTTTGACTTTCCCTGTACTTTTATAAAAAAAAATGAAATAGCCATCTTATGTAATTTTCTCCCGCGAATTCGGATATGTTCAGCAAAAAACAATTGATCATCAAATAAAAGTGCTAGGAGTTACTTTGATATATTTTTAAATGGAACACCCTGTATATTACTACAATTTTGGACTCTCTAGAAAAATCCAAACACATTTTGTGTATAATATCCTATACCTATCTTTAGCTGTTTACCAAAAAATATTGACAGTTGAAAGTCGGGCATTTTGACATTTTGACAGGCTCTAAATTCTAAACCGCACGAGATCAAAGAAAACGGTTTGCACATTCCTATCTTGGGTTTTCATAAGCTATCGAATGATAGTAACTTTGAATTTAACCGGAGGTTTCAAAGTTCCGGTTAATTTTATCCGCAGGTTAAATTCTAAGATACTGTCATTCGATAGCTTATGAAAACTTAAGACAGGAATGTGCAAACTGTTTTCTTTGATCTCGTGCGGTTTAGATTTTAGAGCCTGTCAAAGTGTCAAAATGACCGATTTTCAACTGTCAATATTTGGTAAACAGCTAAAGATAGGTATAGGATATTATACACAAAATGTGTTTAGGTTTTTCTAGAGAGTCCAAAAATGTAGTAATTCCATTTAAAAAACCATCAAAGTGACCCCTAGCACTTTTATTTGATGTTCAATTGTTTTTTGCTGAACATACCCGAATTAGCTGGAGAAAATTACATAAGATGGCTATTTCAGTTTTTTTATATATATAAAAGTACAGAGAAAGTCAAAACATCGCCTTGTCTAGTCCTCGTTGGATACCTCAACAATTTAGCTTCCTGATCTTCCGTAAATACACAATGGATGGATCCAAGATTTTTCAGTTGCTTAGGAAGAACACCAACTGCCCTTTTCTTTTTAATAAGCCGCTTCAACGCCATTCTAGGTATGTCAAAATTTGTGGCAGCTGTCCGTACAAACATTCCATTTTCAACAGCTTCAATGGCATTTTGCATGTTTTCCACCCTCCAATTTTGCCTTTGGGATTTTCTCTTATAGGTCCGAACCATAATTGGCCCTGAAAGTAATTTAAAATACAGAATTGTCTTCTAATAACTAACAAACTTATCCAATAAAAGCGTGGGGTAAAATGATCCAGGACCGTTCTGCCCCGGTGCATAATGGATCATTTTGCCCATTGTTTAACCTGTAAAAAAATGCCACATGCACTGACAACAGTTCATTATATAAATGGCTCGTGGTTTGGTACAAGTTCGCGTTAGAATCCTTTTTAAATGCCTGTATACACAATATTGATTAACAAAACACTTCGCTAATTATAGAGGTTTTAATAAAGCACTTACGTTAGATCAAACACGCAGACAAACTTGTTTACTTGATAAAATCGTAGTTCATGTGAACACGTCCGGTGGACGACTGGAAGACAGCTATCAAATTGGGACGTGCAGAAGCACCTTTAAAGGTCGGCCCATAGTTGGTAGGTGGTAGTTCGTTGAAAAAATGGAAAGGATCGTTATGCCCCAGGGGATCATTTTGCCCCGGTCACCCCTACTTCTTTCCGGTCTTCTAATTTTTTCCTTTAATGAATGGAGCTTCAAGTAGTGTATTGTATTTAAGAGTTCTTCATTCATTATTTTTGCCTTTTGGGTAAGTCCCGAAGCTCAGTAAAAGGCTGGTGTTAGTAAACACTTCATGTTTTACTGCCTTTCTCATCGTCTTCGAGATAGAATGAGTGCTCTCGCTGATTTCGCCTTTTATATATGCCCATCATATATGTCTAAGAGTATCATTACTATTAATAATAAGAAAAATCAAATGTGGTTGTAATTTAAATGTTATTAATTATGATCGCAGTCAACTTTATTTAACTAAAATCTCATGAAATAAGATATCGTAAGAATTGCTACCATTTTAACCTTATGGTAATAAATACTTTTAGGGAGCGTATTACAGAATTGGAAGAAGAATTAAGAAAAGTGAAAGAAGCGAACGAAGTCAAACAAGACGCCGATGACGAAGCAGATGTTTCACTAGCCCAAAGAAAACGATTTACTAGGCTGGAGATGGCTAGAGTTCTTATGGAGAGGAATCAGTACAAGGTACAGTAAAAATATACCTACTTTAAATATTTGTGGTTCTGGTTATACCGTTTGGTTTGAATGTAAGGGAGAGTTTTCCAAAGTGTCACATTGCGATATCATATAAGAGAAATTTAATGAAACACACATTCCATGTGTTAATAATCGAGAATAACTAAATATATTTTTTCATATGAATATTTCCATTCAAATGACCTAATGGAGAGTATAACTTTCCGATTATACCGAATACCGTTCGAAGTGTTAAGCGAATTAGGAATGTTGATTAGCGATAATTATTATCCAGCGGAAATTTTCTGACGTCCAATAGTTTGTCGATTCATCTAAAACAATAACTGACAAGAAAGAAAAATACATTACGACCAATTAGAATACTTTACCACACTTTTGGAAAACATTTATACATATTTTTTAACATATTGGTTATTAAGTTAGTTAAGTTTTACATCCACTTAACAATTCTAAAAAGATCACAAAACTTGCAAGAAAAAGTGGATGGTTGAATTTCTATAAAAAAAACAAACTATGCCATAGGCTATGCAAGTAAAAGTTAAATTAACGTTTCGCTGTACGATTGCTCAAACAGTAGAGCAACGTCAACTCTTCGCGGACCGTAAGCGTAATCGGCAACATTATAGGTTTTGAACCAATCAGATCGCTTGCTACATTAGTTATCACTTTTACATTCTAGTGAATAAGCTATTTTCCATTTACTAGCCCATTATGTTTAAAAATCCCGGCTTGTCGATAATTGGTTCCTATAGCTCATAGTCGTTGCCGTGAGATCATTACCACATTTAATATTAAAGGTTTTTTTTTGGACCTTTTAAAGGAAAATTTCATGGAACTTCAAGAAGCTGTTCGTTGGTCACAAATGATCCGCGCCTCACGAGGGCCCACCCTGGACAAACACTCGAACAAAAGCATTTGGCGTTTTTTCCAAAACCTTTTTAGCGGAGGTGAGAGGGTGCAAAGGCCCATGGTACCTCATCTGAGATACCAGGCTGCTACGAACCAAGTGACGCCCGGTCTCAAAACTTTGAGGTTCCAAGATAAGGGAGAGGTGGAAATGGGTACGGAAATGTAATATAATTTAGAGGGTATGATGGTGTGCAGGGGATTCGTGTCAGGGAAAGTTTGAATCACTAAACCAGTCTTTATTTATGCAAGCATATAGCTTGGTATCTTAAACACTTGTTTATATGTCTAATTCAGATTATGGACACTATTGATATGTGCAAATACTAAAGTTGTACTGAAAATAAAAATATTTTTTCTCCTCATTCATGAGTTGTATAAGTAATTGTGCTTCTCATAAGCTAGTTAATAAACTGGACATTTTTCAACATATTTAGAATCAACCCGAATTTCAGTACAAATAATACCTTACAACTCTAAAGGACCAACCAAGTTTTGGTTAGTAAGTAATCGATTGTTAAAATCACTTTTCTAATCTAAATATTTAGGTATCATCACGGTGATAATACTGAAACAATATAAGACTGTACGTAGATGATTTAAAACTTTCCTCTGGAATGATCTCATGCATTGTATTTAAAACAGTTTATTTCACATTGCTAGAACTGAGTTGGGTGTTGCCTACAGAAGCAATTCTTATTAATAACTATTTTTCGATAGTTCTGAGGCCATGTTTCACTATACGTGGTAATTTTTTGGTAGCCAACGCTACTATAGTTCAGTTAAATCGTATAAAGTAACACTTTTTGATCGTCAGTTATTGTGAAACCCGACCTCTGAATGGGACTAATAGTTAAATAGATCTGATCGCAGAATGATTTAGTTTTGCATAATCTATAAGCTGTTTGGTGTAAATCTTGTATAGATGTGTACCTGTTACGCAAGATTGTTGTGTCTGTGATAATAACATAATAGCGGTCTGTTATTGATATAAAAGATTTTTCTTCTTTTCTAATATTTTCTTAGTGTTTGTTAAGGAGTGTTTTCGCTTACCATAACGCTTGCACAAAGCTATTATAAACATTTGGTGAAAGTTCGATTAGGCTTTCAGGTATCAAATTTTAAAATTTTTAAAAATAAAAATAATTAGCTAAAAAATTACAAAGTTTAGAAGCAGTAAAACGTTTTTACAGACTTTCGAGTTTTGAATTTGATAAATCAATTCTATTACTATAATATTAACTATTGTTGATAAATGAAATTATTTTTATTGTTAATTTGCAAGCAGCATCAACGCTAAAATATTATCCTTGTGAATAATTTTGTCTAATTGCACACGTAAAATAAAAAAGAACTGCAATTTGTATTTTTGTATGAAATAAGCACAGAGACATTATTTATTAGTTTAATGGATTGGTTTAGGAATCTTTTTTAATAGGATGTACCAAATCGATGGAACATTTTACAGATAGGTTTTTCTCGTTTATGGCAGCTCTAGTACTAGAGGTGGTACTAGGAGTACAGTGATTGGAAGCTAGCTGGTAGGCCAAAATAGCTGTCAGTTCTACCCGAATCTAACTTATCTTTAAGGGAAGGACATTTACCTCCTAATTAACGTTCTCAATTTTGTCAATATCTCATGTACTACCAGGAATGGAACCTTTCTTCTCTTCTCCATATTTGTGACATACGTATTCTTTCTTTAGCAAGGTTTAGCGTCTAATCGGCCGGAAATGTCGTCTGATTCTTTACCAAAAGCCAAACTATCCGACTTTTCTCAATATAGAGTATTTTTCAACCTAATGTCGTCCATTGCACAAATAACTCTGCCCATCTATTGAATGCCGCACTCTATTTTTGTTTTTATATGACTAAGTAGTTTTAGGTTCCCAGGCATGGACACGTGACCCGTTTTTGTGAGTTCTTCTGCTTTACCACTTACCTCGATACGAAAACCGAATTATGTATTAGATACGCATAGATATGATAAACCCTTTGCAATCCAGTGCAAGATCAACTTATTATATTGACTTATAATCCCCGCTGCACCGTCGTAGTACGGATTTATCTTGCTACTCGTTATTGATGCTCGAGTGAGGCGCCACAAGTGGCCTCTTGAACATAACCTAGAGAAAATGGCCTTCCGGTTATTTTACATATTTAGTGATTAAATGAGGATCTGTTTGGTACTGATTCTCTCGTGAATATCTTAAGTGCACTAAATACTAACTATGAAACGATTGCTTATCACAATGGCTTGGCACATTTTAGAACAGTTTTAGTTCATGCATATCTAAGGTGATTTATAAGAAAGCTATTGTGGCCTTCTACAGTCAGTGTATGCTTCCTCAGGTAAATTCAGTTTGTGATGATTTTGTTTTTATTGTCCAAACTTTCGAGGTCGTCTTTATTACCTTGACGACGAAATTTCCAGGCTGAAATGGTTATCAAACTCACCTGATCATAAATATATATTTATTTTGTTGGGGTTTGGAACCTTCGGCAAAATGCCCTTAAACAGAGTTTTATTTACTATACCGAAATATAATTTTTGCACTCGACGCGCGTTTCGCTAACCATGTTAGCATCATCAGGAGATGATTAAGACAGTCTTAATCATCTCCTGATGATGCTAACATGGTTAGCGAAACGAGCAAAATTTTTGTTTCGGTATTGTGGATAAAACTCTGTTTTAGTATATTTTTATTGAAAATATCATAATATTGATATATATCGAATGTTTTCATTTTTGAAAAAAATATTACAGTTTTTTAATAAGTAGAAGTGTTAAAAGTATCCGAATGAATAAAAAGTTTTCCTTTAAGAGAACAACAGAAATTACAAATAGATTTTGAAAACTCAACAAAAGACTCAAAATTTGGCAAAAGAAGAAAACCTATTTAAAGTAGAGCTTTTGAAATTAGAAATAGCATATAAAAAATCGTTACTTGATATTTAATTGCAATTTACACTATTTTAGTACTTTTCTTTTAGAAAGTAAAAGTATGTAATTTTCTTATATTTCCCCAACCAATTTTTTTGTGGCAAGATCAGCTATTGCTTTATAAAGAAAGGAATAAAGTTCTAAGTATTTTTTTTCTAGAGAGACCTAAACTCCATATCACAAACGCAACCGAGATAAAATAAATTATTTCCCTTATTAGGTTCTTAAAACAGGCCGCAACATGTATAACGTGAGAAGGCACCAAATTTAAAATTAGGTTTTTTCAACTTTGTCAATGAAACTTATTTTTTACACGACTATAAAACACATAAATGTGAAATTGTATATTTAGGGCTTTGATAACAAAGACTAAGTATTGCAATGTAGGAAAATACTCATTTATTAAATTTTGTCTATAATTAAAGAATGCTCTATTAATATTGTTATCCACTGCATTAGGGATATCTCCTTGTTCAACCAAATACTGCAGATGATTTTCATCAATATTTTCTGGAAGAGGAGGAGCATTTTCATTCATGTTTACTGCAATATTATGAAGCACTGCTGTTGCCACTATGACAGGAAAGCATGTTTCAAGTTTGCACATCAAACCATAAGCAAGAACTGGAAAGCGTCTTTTCCACACTCCTATTTACCTTTCTATAGTGTTCCGAGTTCTTATATGAGACTCGTTATACAGCTGTTCTGCTCTCGTGTGTGGGTTTTGTAATTGCACCAATAAGTAAGTTCGATTGGCATATCCACTGTCTCCTGCAGAAATAAATTAAATTAGTTTGTATATGTTGTAGGGATAAAACATGACTTACCTTCTACAATTACATAAAAGGCCAGTGGTATAGCCAGGGTTGCTTGTTTCTCAAGGGGAATATTCCCCCATAGCATAGCCACAGAGGGTGGATATATACATCCTCTGTGGCTACACCATTTGAAATTTATTTATTACTACCTACCTAACAAAATTGAATTTTCAAATTCAAGCTGTTCCATTCTTGCTCTAATTCTACTATTGTTAAAAATTGTCAAATCATGGACAGATCCTGGCCACCTTGCAAGAATGTCACGAATTCTTAAATTGGCATCACATATTACTTGTGTGTTTATTGAAAAGAATGATTTTCTATTGCGGAACACTTCCGCATCCTCACAACCTACAAGATCACACATTCATTTAAAAGTGATTAGGTTTTCCTTTACCTGGAGATTGTATTTTAATGTGGGTTCCATCTATGCCACCCAGAACTCGTGGAAATCGGGCTATATTGTAAAAAGCATTACTAATATGCAACATTTCATGAGGTGTTGGCATTACAATATAATGACCTCTTAAAGATACAATAGCATCAGTAACTTTTTTAACTATTCGAGAAACTGTTGACTGATGGATTCCAATAAAGTCTCCTACACTAGTCTGGTGTCCTGCACATGCATAAAACCTTATTGTAGTCAGTAACTGATTCATTGGTGATACAGCATCATTTCTAAAAAAAAATATTAGCAATATTACAATGACCTAATGGGCAGAAATGGTATTTTCAACTAAGGTTTTGAATGTCTCCTTTATTTCTTTGATACCTATCACAGAAGACCATTTAGGGTCTCGTGCATTGATACTCACAAATCATTATTAAATTGCAGTTGGTCTTCAATTTGTCTTAGGACATCCTCAACTGTTTGTTTTGTCAGTCGACATCGTCGAGAAAAAGATGCATTATCCATCACGTCAAAATATTCACTCCTTTGATATCGACGTCTAGGAAATCCATAATTTATAACATCTATTATATCCTGATCATCTTCGTGGAATATTTCATCTTCAATGTCCATGTAGTTTTTGTTTTTTTGACTCTACTACTACTATTAATTTTGAATAAATCCAAACCCTTTAAAAATCTAATGAAATAAATTGAGGTCAGAAAAATACGCTTAAGCCACCGATTTGGCAGGATTAAATTTAAGCGGGATTTGCGACCAATTCAGCGACAGTGCATACGAAATTTCGAATATAATCTCGATTATCGATCGAGATTAAAGGCATCCGTAAGTTCATAGCCTGGAACTCGCATTAAGGCCAAGTTATTACATATTTTTTATTCCTAACCCAATAATAATAGTAAGATTATTTCTTTAGCAACTATTTTACTGCTTCTATGCCATTTATTATCAGTACAAATTAAATATTACTACGAGATAATAATAAATAAGCTCACTATGCTAAAAAAACATACAAACACATAAAGAAAATGCGTCAAAAATCAACAACAAAAGGAACATTATCTGCAATTGTTTAACATAGTCTTGAATAGAGTATGGTTTTAAACCTTTTAACAATTTTTAGTCATTATTGTGCATGGGTAGGTTTGTGCAAGTTTACCTAGTCTAAAAACAGTCTTTTATATCGTTGATCTGCCAAAAAAGGAATTGTTGTGTTAATGCCAAAGTTTTGTTCTCAGATTAGCATTAATTTTAAGTTGTATTTTTATGCTTGCTGTTAACTGTAAATAAATTAAGTTTGTTGCACTGCTAACAAAGTTGCCTAATCGGGCTTAGAATGAATTGTTCCAGTAATTTTGCAATATTTTTTTTAAGTTCGCTATAGTACAAAAATTTTGTTTAGACTGAATAATTTCTAAACCGGAAATTATATGATTCATTTTGTTTATACTTTTCGGCCGGTTGATCAGTTTTAATTATTTTGGATTTATAACGTATTAATAACTAACAAGGAAGTGCGCTATTAAAAAAAAACTTGGAATGCCTAGGAAAAAAAAAATATTTTTTGCCAATTTGAGTCTTATAAATACGTGTAAGGTTATATACAAAGTAATAACGAACCATATGTCGTAAAATTGTCTCTCAAATAAAATTTTGGGTGGTAATTCGAAATATTTTACTAGGCATTATTTACATATCTTACTGTCGACTATGTGATATCATTGCCTTATAAGTAAATTGGTCTCAATTCTCAGAGTAAATAACCAGGGACTTGTAATCACCAGACATTTTTCTCATAATATATAATATTGTGCTTATACCGTAGACTGGTCAGTGTACTCTAGTATAATTAGACTAAAAGAACTATAGGTAAGGAAATAGTCCGTTCTGTTAAGTATTCGGTTTTGTTAAATTTTACGACGTATGGTTTGACAGTCACGTGTTTACCCGATTTTGTCTCTAACAACTGGATGTGGCTCGGGCATAAATGTTGCTTTCAATCTCATAGTAAGAAATTATTATACAGGGTTCCTCAAAAACATGTTTTTTCTTTTAATAACATTTTCTTTTCAAGTGCAGGAAACATATTTTCATGTTCAGTATCAATAAAATAATTTTTAGTATTTTCTATAATATTAATTTATTTCTAATTACATTTCTGTACGCGAATAAATTGTTCTTAATTCGGTGACCAAACCCTAACCACGATACACTGGAACTACTGGTTTGCGTACCTCTGTTAAGCTGGGCAACTGAACAAGGATACTAACCAATTGTCCAACAAGAAAATGTGTATTAATCCTGTGCTTAAGGCAATGTACTGAATTTTAAGGACCCATTTGGTTATCAATCCAATTACATTGATTGATTTAGCTAGTTTCAAATTTCTGTACTTGGCATAGATTTGAATCTAATAGCTACAGTTAAAAATGAATTGCATTAACTCTTACGTTTTTTTTCTTCTATAAAAATGCCAGTGCTCATTATTTATTGTGATAGGCTACCATCAGTGACTTAATTCTTTTTAAACCTACGTTCGTTTTGAAAAAATGAATGTTTGTATTATATTCTTTGGTAATATTTTCTCTTGAGCAAAGACGAATTTATTTAATTACTTAAATTTATATAAAAATAAAATGTGTATGTAATTTCGTACGAATTATTCTTCAAATGATGATATAGTGTCAATCTTGCACTTTAAAGGAAAATAGTTCGACAATGAAGAAACAGGCTGACTTTTTGTTTCACCCCTTATACGACGTTATTTCGTTTTCAGGTAGGCACAACCTTTTTCTATGTCAATTTTACCAAATACTAAAGAATCATAGGTACCTAATATTTTTGATTCTTGTCCCTATATTGGGTATCATTAGCAAAGATGTCATCGATCAAGTCTGTATATACGTACTAAGTAAGGTACTGAACTGCTCAATTTAGATTAAATAGGTTAGGGTTTTTAAAATTGTTCAGAAATTTTCCTGGTATACTTTGGGACTAAATGGATACCAAGTGAATAATTCAAATTCAAAGAAAACTGATAATAAATTTAAATATGATATTTTGGGAAATAAATACAGAATTTAATTCCGCTATCAAATTAATTTCATTAAGCAAAACTATCAAAATTAGATAGAGGGAAAGAAGGCTATGAAAACATACTTTATTTTAAAAGACCATGACTGTTTTAATAAAAAAATTTCTAATGTTTTCATTTTACCTGGGTATTTTTAGCAACTTAAATTAATTATTACGTACAATATTTAAGGTCTGTTCATTTCTATAAAAAATATATGCAGTTTTAAAAACCTCTATGTATACCATCAAAGGAAACATCCATTATCTATGGTGGCATATTCTAATAAAATTCAGTAAACTTGAAAAATTTTACCTGCTTGATATTAAAATATGTAAAAAGTTTTAAAAGAAACAAATATTTTAACTTAAAAATCCATTTCAAAGGAAAGAAAACAAGATTACATTTCTGATTTTAAAAGTACGTCTTCTGGTTTTTTTCCTGACGCCAGCACATTCTGTGTGGTACTATGAACTGCACCCTTGGCATTGGATTCACATCCCTTTGCTGCGCGGCTGTAAATAAAGTTCGTTACAATATAGGCAACCTACGTCGGAATCGTTATCGTCCATGACATTAGAATAAGGTTCTTCGTCGCTGCTACTTTCTCCCACGATTATTTTCTTATTTGTCTTTCTTTCCAATTTTGCCCTTTCAAATGCCAACTTTTCTTCTTCCCTTTGTTTCAACTATATGATATCGGGAGTTGAAATTCAATATTCCGGTCTTCCCGCTGCTTCGCTTCCGCTCTTCAGGATTAGAATAGGCTACAGGGAGACGCGGCAACTCAGCAATGCTGCTTCTGCTGAAAGTTCAGCCAAATTAACAACTTCAGTGGATTCGTTCAGTTGAGTTTTCGGGTCGCTTACTGCTTTCAATATTGAGATTCGATCGCTTTGTTGATTTTTTTTTGTAGTGGCTGGCCCTTGTCTTGATTTTCAAAAACATTTGCCGCCTGATCCATGGGTATGTCTGTAGTAAGAGAAGTACAAACATTCAGTCTTCAAACACGTCTCCATTGAATGAAAATATTTCCGTTTTTGCAAAATGACCTTGTATAGCGTTCGCAGGTGTGACACTTTTTAATATGACATTTGTGAAAATAACAGCTATCTGATAGTCTGTGAGTTTTGCCTGGATTTTATTTCGACCATATTTGTATTTCTTGGCTATAATAAATTTGTAGCAGGTCAAAAAAGCCAACATCTAGTGGTTGGAAGCAAAAAATACAATTCCATTCTTCTTAGCGAATTCTAACACTTTCAGGCTGCTGTGGCCATCCAGCAGCAAAAGCACTTTGTTGTTAATAAACGGTTTGGTATGCTGGCAAAAATACCTGGAGTCATTTCAAAAAAAGCTCAGCAGTCATCCACACATTTTCTTGGCAGAATGCTGTGCTACCTGGTGGTGCATTGTTCATAAGTTCATTCCTGAACATTTTACTTTAAAATATGAAAACAGGTTGCTCAAAGGTGCCAATAGCCTTTATAGCACATAATACCGTCACATATTTACCCCGTTCAGCGCCGCTAAGGGTACTTACTTGCTTGTTGCCTCTTAGTGGCAAAATCTTTTGTGGTCTTTTACATGTTGCACAATCCTACATTGAAGATTTTTTTCTGCTGTTAAGCTGTTTTCACGGAAAGTGGCATCTAATGCAGCAACATATGCCTTAATATTATTTTTATTAAACGCTTGAGCGTGAGACATTCCTGTAAATAAATAACAAGTTGGTTATATTTTCATCAGTTAAAATTTGGGCTAGTTCATTTCACCAGGGACACCAAGTGCGGTGAGATGCATATTGTTGGACGCAGTATTTTTGCGTAAACGCAAGCGGAAAATGATCCAACCATACCAATACTTATTTACACAGATTCTATGGTGGCATACCTATGCCACCAAGTGAACAACCCAAGTATGACATCATAAGAAAAACGCACTTATATCAATTGGACAACATGGTCGGCGTTCTCCCGAAAATATCCTCAAAATGAATACATCATACACACTACATCCAGTAAAAGTAACAATGACACTATATTACGTTTCAGTAATGAATAAGTGGTAAAGTATTGGATTTAAAAAATCTCTAATATTACTTATTTATCAGCACAAGAAAATGCGTCTGAACCCCACGAACTTTGATCACAACTGATCGGCCAACGTTTCCTCTCATTTCTCACGGATAAGCGAGTAGGGTACGTTCGGAAATATGCTCAGCATATCATCATGAAAACTATGCCATCATAGGCGTCTCTCCCCTTCTCAAATTTCTGACAAACTGTTCTAAGGGCATAACAACCTGAACCCTGTTATGTATAAAACTTTTCGGTATATTCTTCAAAAGAAGCAGTTTTATTAACATAAATTCCTAAAAAACTTGTGAATAATAAATTAATACTTTTAATGAAAATTGATTAACATTAAAATAGTTCTAGGGTCACTTCAATTAATCGCTTTAAAGACTCGTTAAATTAATCAGTATTTTGAATGTGTCGCTGTCAGGATGCCATTAATAGATGTGTCATATTCAAAACAGTGATCAATTTAGCAGTGACTATTCGGAGTTTAAAGTAAGGGCCCTAAATGTTTGGTTCATTTCAATATTATTCTTTTTCATATTTTACAAAAGTCTTATAATACGGTTACATTTTCTCAAAGTATACCAATAATATCAACAACGAGGAACCAAGAGTACAGCCAAGTAGTATAACTTTATTTATGGAATTGTAAGGTTATAGTTGTAGGAAATTATAGGACTGACACTTAGATATAAAACGCTCAACAAATTTGTATAGTAAGGCTTGAAGGTCAGGTAAATGCTTTACGTTCAGATACTTTGGTTATCTATAGCAAGTTGTGAGATAAATAGTCCTTTCTTGTAATCGTTATTGGAATTATTTTGCTTATATAGATAGTTGTGGAGCTATTTTGCATGTATATAGATTTGAATGACAAAACACTCAACATAATTTCAGTTTGTATGGCCTAGTAGTAGTAAAAAAGGAACGGGGGATGCGGTCGCCCGGCGATTAAACCTTAAAAGGTCCTTTTCGCAATCCCCAAATCATCCACTCTCGCTGAGACGCAGACGGCTCGATCTAATGAAAGAGTGCAAGTAGCTTTAGCCCTTCTCGAGGGAGGATCGCGGCGCCGAAGGTTTTCCTTTTTAGACGCTCCCCATTTATCACAAATCCATATTAAGTAATATAAAATTTTCATTGCTCTGGTAATTTCCAGACAGCAGTCTAGCCAGTTCTGATTTTGTATAGTTTGGTTGCTTTATAAATTAGCAATTTTTTTCATTCACATGCTTGAACGGGTAATTTGTATTAAATTACAAAATATGTCGATACATTTAGTTAGGAATAGTTATTCAGAATCGTTTTCTAGAACCATGTATAAAATTTGATCTTCCAGTTGTCGGTGTCCGCAAATGACCACACGGAAAAATCTGTTTGAAGAAGCCAGTCGCAACCTTCCGTCTTTTACAGAAATAAATACTTAAAGCTATGTCAAATTTGAGAACATTCGTTTCGCGTCATTGTGGCAGTTCAATAAACTGAAAAATTGTTGCGTCAAGACTCCTGCGACGCGACGCCTTTAACACTAACCGCCAAAACGTATGCGATATAATATATTAAATATTTTAACAGTTATTACATTTTCGGGAAAAATAAAATAAAAATCTTCCACGCGTTTTGCATATCCCTCAAGGCCAGGAATTTTTAGTACGGATAAAAATATCTAGAAAATTTGATATTAACAGTTAATCTCATCATTGGTAACATTTTTATTATAAAGCTAAATATTGGTTATATCTTCCAATTTTTATTTTTATCGACTGATTGAATTTGGGTAAATATATCGCACTTTTAATACAATTTTAAATTTTAATTTTATTGATAATTTGAGCTAGTTCGAGTTTATTAAAATTTTTTATAAATTTTAATGCATTCCTGACATTTTTTGCAAATAATAATGGCACATACAACATTGATAAAAAAATAATTTAAAATACTTATTTGCATATATTTTACATCATGGTAAAGCATGTACCTGGCACTTTTTTAAATAGTGAATACTGCCGTGTTAGTACAAAACGGCGTATCTTTATTTAAGTTACATTAATAAGGCGTTACCTGGCATCTAAGTATATCAAACTAGATACGTATGTTAAGAAAAAGGGCCATATTATCTGCAACCAGTTGGAGTATGTATGAGTGAAAAAGTTGGGTCGCATCCGCAATGGCCGTATTAATTTGAAAAAAAATAGCCATAACTAGGGATATTGGAATGAATGTATTATTGTACATACGCCTTCTTGGTTTATCGTAACATGCGTTTTTAGATAAGCATAAACTTTTTTATTTCTCAAACAGGTTTTCAATTTCAAAGTTACGTTTCGTACTGATATGCCTACCTACGTTTCATGCAGGTATGCCGAATCTGACAAATTTAATTAGTTGTGACATTATAAAATTGAGTTTTCGTAAAAATACGCCTCTTCGGATCAACACGACAGTATATTACAATTTAAATGGAAAAATTCAACCACGTTTGGTGGCATATTCATTCTGATTTTATGGGGTTGCAATGTGATTGCTATTGTACGAGTGCATTCACTAGTAGCTTTTTGAATTATTTTTTTATTTATTTAACGCCCGATATTAATTTTTAATTATGTATAAATATGATTTTCCCAATTGTAAGATTTTTAGTGCATACTTTCGAAGTTTTTTCTAGCCGAAATAGAAATTTAATATTTTACAATTTAGAATGGAAGTTTTATATTGTGAAAATATATCTTCTTTGAAGGGAGCGTACACCAAAGAAATTTGAGAAATTATATAAGTAGGACACCCAAAAATTTCAAATCAAGTTCTAAAAAAAAACTATAAACGTGGATACATGAAGAACCATCAGTATTTATAACGTTAAATATCAGGTATAATGCATATGATGTTTAAAAATATAAAATTATTCATTATATTAGGAATCAGTTTATCAGTAACTATACCCTCCAGAAAGCTTTTTTGTTTGGTAATATTTTCATTAGTTTTATTTTTACTTCGTATTCACAACCAGTTTCCTTAAAAAATTATCCTTGAGGAAATTCGAATGAAAACACTAAAATCCAAGCAACGCCTTGCCTTCACAAAAATCTATGTCTCATAGAGTTATTCTAATTAGATAAGGCGGTTAAGAATAATAGTTTATTATTTATTATTATAATTAGCTTTATTATTGTGTTTAATGTTTTAATAGTTTTTATTTTTGATGTACGCTTCCTTTTGATGTACGGAGTACTTCGGACTATATTTATGAACGATTTTGTATGATAGTAGTTATCTGATCCCTAGTCAATTGTTTTGTTAACGTTGCTTAATTTTAATATATTTTGTTAATATTTTTTTCTATTTATTTTTGCGCAATACATTTTATATTATTTCAGTTAGAAGATATGTTCAGCTTTTTTGGCAAAAAATTAGGCCAGTGTAAAAAGTAGATAGTGTTGGAAAGGCTTATGTGTATGTAAGTAAATAATTTACTTGATTCGATGTGTCATACATGATTTCTTTTTGTAGGTTCGGACAAGTTTACGATGCGGAAGGCTTTGGAAAGACGGGACCAATACCGTCAGGTAAGTGTTTTTTTACTGTCGAATCAAAGAGTTGGGTGAGAACTTACTAAAGAAATTATAAATATAAATTGCTCGTTTTCGGAACTTTTTTATCCTTTTACGTACAAATACAAATACAAATATTTTATTAGTGTTACCTGTACAATTGTACTTACACAAGTCAAAATCACAATAAATCTTATAATTAAAAGAATCATACACTTGACAATACATATATCTTCAAGAGAACAGTAAAAAATAAGACACATGCCACTAACTAGTCACAAAAGACAGCATTATAAGGTTAAAATACATTACAAATTTTTAAAACTAGAGTTAGAGTTTGGCAGCAAGAAAAACAATTAAAATGACATTTTAAAATTTGACATTAACTACTACAATACAATAACTAAAACTAAAATTGGCAACTTAAGAATTCATCCAGGCTATAGAAAGCACGGCCAACCAAAAGACCCCATACGGCTTTCTTAAACCGATCAAAAGGTAAACCTTTCACCTTGTCCGGCAACACATTAAAAAAATGTATTGCCAGACAACCAGGACCATCTCTGCATTTATTCAAACGACGATATCCAGGCACAAGATCCCCACGATTTCTTGTGTTATAAGAATGGACCTGTTCATGAATGGGATAACTGCCTATATGAAATTTAATATACAGTAAATTTTCCATAATATAGATAGACGGCAAAGTCAATATCCCCAGACCAACGAAAGCAGCCCTACAGTCTGCTCTGTATGAAAGCCCGGCGACTAGTCTAATAACTCTTCGCTGAAGAGCAAAGACTTTTATGGGCCTTGGGCTGTGGCTCCAAACAATGACTGCATAGGATAGGTGACAGTGACATAAAGAAAAGTATGCCTGCTTAAGCACAGATGGGGACACACAGTTGGCTATACCCCTGAGTAAAAATATATTGCTACTCATTTTAGAAATACAGGCATCAACATGGCCATTCCAGCGCAATTCTGGGTCGAGATAGACACCCAGGAATTTGACATTAGCACTGCGCTCCACATACCTATTTTGTACTGAGAAAACCATTTTCTGCGTCTTTGATGCATTGAGAAATAGTCTATTGGCTGAAAACCACCGCTCAGCCCTCGACAGCGCCTCACACGACATCCCTACGGCCACATCACAGGTACTTGCTTGGCAGGCGACTGTGGTG
This sequence comes from Pissodes strobi, assembly GCA_016904865.1. Taxonomy (NCBI): domain Eukaryota; kingdom Metazoa; phylum Arthropoda; class Insecta; order Coleoptera; family Curculionidae; genus Pissodes; species Pissodes strobi. Next base: position 229,226 of record MU181963.1, read on the forward strand.
TCATCGGCAAAGAGGGTAAATGTGTTTCTGGGGCACTTCCTGGTAGGTCATTTATGTAAATTAAAAATAATAGTGGACCTAAGACAGATCCTTGAGGCACCCCAACACTCAATACCCTCTCAGCCGACTCCACCCCATTCACCCGCACTCTCTGGCAACGTCCATGAAGAAAACTCCCAATGAGAGACACTCCCCACCCCGAAGCCATAATGCGCCAGTTTTTTTAGAAGTATGTCGTGGGAGCAGTGAAAGGCCTTGCTAAGGTCGCAGAACCCCGCCGCCAACACATCACCCGCCTCAAAAGCTTCATATACAGCTGAAGCAAGTTCCAGAATTCCTGCAGAAGTACTACGATTTTTCCGAAATCCAAGCTGCTTATTAGTGAAGAGATTGTTTGATTCAAAATAATGAGCCATCCTTACAGCCATGCACTTTTCAAATATCTTGGAGACAAGAGGGAGTAGAGAAATTGGCCTGTAATTGGATGCATCATCTATAGCACCCTTTTTGAAAATTGGGACAACGGTGGCACACTTAAGAATACTAGGAAAAATGCAATCTTTAATACATTGGTTAATGAGATTAGCTAAGGGTGAGATAATAAGATCTTTTTTATTACGCATGCATCATAATCAACGATTATCGCACGCTGCAGCGTGCTTAAAATGATGTTTATGTATCGCCTACTTTTTTAAAGGTTGCTATAGAAACATTTGATCATGTCAAATGTGATAGATTATTATATTCGTCAATATATCCCTTAAGTTTAATTAACTATCATTTTTGAGATTATGATGCATTTGTAATAAAAAATAGCGTATGATGTACGTGTATAAGAGGCCTTTAAAGCCCTTGCGACTTACAAAACACTCCGCTGCGCGTCGTGTTTTGAAATATGTCGCGCGTGTTTTAAAGGCCCTCTTATACACTTATATCATAATATACTATTATGCCCTTTAAAAGGTCAACAGTAAATCCGAAGGGTCCTTGCCTCTTTTATTTTTAAGATTAACAATTACTTCTCTGACCTCTATAAAAGTAACTTCACTGAATGTAAATTGGGCCAAATTTTAAGGGAGAAAGTAATCAACAGGGTCAGTAGCAGACGGGGGAATTTTATCCTGGATATCTAAAGCTACACTAGTAAAAAAAATTGTTAAAATCATCTGGCAATAAAGCACACTCAGAATCATCGTTTTTATTTTTATTTTTCCCTCTGTAGCTATTAAGGATTTGCCACATGATTTTGGTAGGGTTAGAAGAATTTTTAAGAAGGTTGTCATTAGCCCCAATTTTCGCAGATCTTTTATACACTTTTCTTTCTTCCATTAAAACCGACTTCAGCTCAGCAGTCCCGTATTGGCTGTACAGCTCCGCCAAAAACCTTACCTTGTCACGGTGAGCCCTCAGGTCCTCATCAAACCATCCACTGTCATGACACTCTCCGGACTTTTTTTGTGGGTCTTGAGAGGAAAGCTCCGTTCATAAGCTTCAGACAGACACTGAATAAACATTGAGAACTTGTTTTCTATAGAAATATTGTCATCTTTAATGAAGTGCCATGATAGGGAAGAAACGCAATGAAAAAAATGTAACCCACCCAGACTAGTCATCGGTCTGCACATGACACTCTCAGATTTATGCACCTCATGGACCTCAGAGGCTGGAAAACTCACAATTTGACCCTTGTGGTCTGACAGGCCAGTCTCGACAATCTCAGCCAGGCAGTCATCCTCACTAAAACTTGAAAACACATTATCGAGACAATTATTGTGCCTAGTGGGGCCATTGATGAGCAGCACCAGTCCAAAAGACTGCATTAAGCTGCACAAATCAATACACTCTTGCGAATCTGTTCCAAAAAGAACATTAGTCCCCAGCAATTATTCTGTCGTTTCTACAGCCTAAATGATTCAATACGTTTTCAAGTACATCCAAATATGTTAAAAAACACCCTGAAGGGGGCCTATAAACACAAATTATATAAACTTTATAGTTAGGTAAGTAAACGCAACATAACTCTTCAACATTCTCAATAGATAAATCTTTTACTGATAACACTTCTTTAAAAACAATATTATTCTGGAGCAAAATGGCTGAACCACCTCCTTTATTACGTACCCTACAGGAAGCTGTGGTTGGTTCAAAGTCAGCAACCCGGACAAAATTGAATTCATCCCTTGCCAACCAATGCTCTGTGAGACAGATTATTTGAATATCCGCATCACAAACCAATGCATCAATCTCATTTATCTTATTTCTAAGAGAGCATACATTTTGGTGTAGTAATTTTAAACCTCCTTTTTTGTTGAGGACCCTGAAGATTCATAAAATGGTTTATTAATAAACCCTTCGGTCAAATACTACTATCTAAAACCTGATCAACTTTTACAGTAGGTACACCTAATTTAAAAGATGCCTTGACATTGTCTTTTTTGGTACGCATTTTAAAACATCTACAGTGCTGGCCTATATCTATTATTTTTAAGAAGTCAATTATGTCCTTCTCCTTTGTGCCTGGGTCTAAGTTAGATATAAAGATCCAGGACAATTCTGTAGTATGCATAGAAGTAACATTAGCAATTTTTAGGTTACCTGAATTTTCCTTGGAATTTTCATTTCAGCCTCTGATAGGGGCAGGACGTTTACTTTTCCTCAAGATCTTAGATCGCTTACCCTTTACTACTTGCCAATCACCTTCTGTATTATCACGCTCTTGATCCTCCTCCTGCTTGTTCTCACTTTTACTTACACGGGTGGACTGTCTTACTACTGGTTCAACAAAGGATACACTTGGATCGTGGTTACTTTGAGGGGCAATCTGAAGACAATTTTCCCTTGTTGCATCCCGTATTGTTATTGATTTGGTCGAAACGTCAATTTCAGGATTTACAATGTCAGGCATTGACAGGTGGGACTGGTTAGAGGACCTACTTTCGACAGTTGGATTTTCGAATTTATGTTTTCCACAATAAAAACATCGTCATTGACCTCTGGTTCCAGGCCGATCAGCAGTCGCAGGGTGTCGTACGGTGTTGCCATTCCGCATTGAATTTCTGCATCCCTGGTTTTCTCATTTTTAATCTCCAATAGTTCTTCTTCCAATAAACCATTGCTTCGAGGAAGGATTGTATTCTTCTCCAGCAGTTCTTTTATGATCATCCGAAGAAGGAACTCAGCTTGTACCTCAGGGTTTATTGGTTCAAAGTTTGAGGTTATGTAGTCACGCACACAAACATCGCACAATATTCTTGAATTATCCAAACAGGTTATACTTTTCGCCCAATCGCGACTTGCACAAGAATCATGGTAACATTTACCACATCCTACACACATTTTAAACTTTATTGCTTTTGTTTTGCAGCAAAAAAAAGAACATTTTTGATCGAACGCACTTTTCCGCATTTTTCTAGGCGGCGCCATGTTGCCAAACGTACTGAAACCTTTCTTAATTTATGTTTTCCTCAGAGCGTTATACTGCTATGCTAGAATCCTACGTGTGGAGTATATAAGCTAAACTAGTAAGAATATTATCCGAGTGAAATACACAACTAACAGTTTTATTCAATATGCTAAAGGTGATAGACGCATACCGATTTCAAGCAGTCACGGGCCATAGGAAACAAATCGCATAACATTTTATCAAATTATAAAAATTTTGTATAAAACAAATTATTTAAGCTAAGACTGATCTCGGGATTATGTTGCGACACCGCTTGTCGTCCTCCTCTCACAGATTTGCCACAATTACTTTTAAAATGAAGAGTAAAGGCTGTGTGCATGTACGAAATATAGTAATGAAACAATATTTGCATTCCACGCAAAAATTGCATGGAATACAAAGATTGTTTCATTACTACAATTACTCTTGTGAATATGCGTTGCTTCTAATACTACAGTCTCGGGACGTGCCCCGGTCCTGGGAGATATCTAGAAACTATTAACAAACCACTAGATATCCAAATCAGGCTATGTGTTCCTTGAATCTCGTTTGTATAGATATTCTAGTTTGCCCAACATATTTTTGGTTACAATCCATGCATCCAATTTCATATATTCCACTTCTTTCTAATATTTCAATTTTGTCCTTTGGACCACCTAATAATTTCTTAATATTAAACTGAGTTTGGAGACCTATTTTGTATTTTCATGCTGATTAAGGAAAGAAGTGGAATCACGAATGGTCTTTCTAAACAAATGTCTATTAATTAGTCTATTTATTAAGTTAGTATTGAAACCATTAATTTTCACTATATTCTTAATTGTCTCCTTTTCATTATTAAATCTTTCTCTGCTGAGATGAAAGTTAACCAAACGGTGTACTAAAAAATGAAAGCTGGCCATTTTGTGTTGGTCGCAATGGAAGAAGTCATTAGGGATATATCGGTTAGTGGCAGTACTTTTTCCATAAATATCAAATTCAGTGTGTTATTATCGTTCTTAATCACTAAAGTATCAAAAAATTGAAGTTTGCCATACTCCCATGAGTATTTCGCATGCGTCAGCTTGTGGCCTTTCTTTGATTTTTAATCTCCACAACAAGCACTAGCACCTGTATTACAAGTTTGGCTTGAACATGCGCAGTTTGCTTGTAAATTCTGTATTGACCAGCAAGGTGGCATCAAGTGTTCACACTCACGAAAAGTACCTAATTTCGCTCAAAAATCCTGTGGAAGCTTCAAATATAGAATATAACGAAATTATGTGTTACTTAATTTGTTATTTTAAAATCTAGCTTGAACACAGGATTTTAAACAAAAAAACCATGATATTTAAAATAACATTTAAATTATAAAAAATTACTATCTATATCTTTCCATTCAGGGTGTTCACAGAGTATTCGCAAAGGTTTGTTACAAATTGCATAACTTTTTGTAGAGTTTTCAATTCTGAACTGGCGCTATAGTCTCTCACTAACGATTTTTTTTGTTTTGTTTTTAGCTTCAGACATAATAAAACAGTAATATGGCATGGTGGCAATCTTAGAACTTAATGTATTCAACTTTGTGCCTAATCCTATTTATTGGGCAGTTTTTAGAAACTTTCTGTTTCCAATTTTTTTTTATTCTTGCAGACGCATATCAATAAATTATATCCAATTTGAATAATGATATATCTTGAACCCCTTCCCATGCACTTATGCATGCTGCCTAAACAAAGGATTTTTCATCGAGCGTCATAAAAATCTCAAATTTTTTAGATGAAGTAATGAGTAGGTTTATCAGGGTAATATCTGTTTAATTACTTAGTATTACTTGTTTATGCTACTAATTACGTTACAGGTTAGAGCGCACGTCAAGAAAGACGATGGCAGATTGCACGCCTACGGCTGGAGTCTTCCGGGCAAAGTTTCATCTACCGGGTCCACAGGAAAACATAGTAACAGTGTGCCAGTTCCTGTCCCTGTATACTGCAGGCCCCTTGCTGAGACCACGCCCAACATGCGGATATGGTGCGCCGCAGGAGTGAATCTGTTGGGCGGATACACTAAGGACGGCGGATTGATGGTAACGTAGTAAAAATACACAACCCTTTATATGTCTAGGGAATAAAGTGAAAGATGTTCGTCTTGAGAGATCTAACAAGGGCAAACACCTGTTATTAGGCCTTACATTCGAGCACAATTTTTGTTCAGCCGTAATTTCGAAATATTCACCTATTAACGATTCTTATAAAATTCAGAACGTTCATGAATTAACATTGGCGATAGACAAATTATGCTTATGTATATGATTATGACAACTAGCCAAATAGATATATGCAGTACTGTTATTAACCTAAAAAGTACTCATCCAAAATTTCTGTTACTTCAAACTCAAGATAACAATGAATATGCGCGAGAATGTTTATATTAAGAAATTGCTGGGACTGGATGCTTTGCTTAAACACATATCTGGAGCTTTATTCAAAGTATTTAATGGGGGTAGGTGCTGATTAGAGTTAAATGAATTTAAATGAAAGAGTCAGCATGTACATTTACAATTGGAGAAGGAAATTAGCGGCCCAAAGTAATAGAAAACACGACCGATTCTTTTCAAGATTGGTTCTGTAATTTTCACAGTATTGATTTTCGGTTTATCTGAATCCGTTTCATTGTTAGCCGAAGCTGGCACCTAACATGCTTGTTGACGATGTAGTCTAAGAATGTACTATCAGATGAAATAAACTGTTTAAGAAAAAATAATGGAGAACATTTCCTTTCTAATTATGATAAATTGTAATCCTTGTAGCGCAGTGTTTCCATTGACTTCGTATTCTCATGTATTTTTGCTAGCCGTATTGTTATTTTTAAACCTTGTAAATGCTATCATTAGTGTTATTTTTATCAGTTTTGTTATCCTAGTAACTGGGCTAAGAGGACACCCATATAATATCTTGCGTTCATTCATTCTGGTCGGCAAAGGCTTTCTAACTCAAGGTGCAACCGGTCTTGTCTAAATGAATACTTTGTTAATATTTTCGAAGTCGCTGCTCCATATGTTGTTTTTAACAATGTTTTGTTTTTGGTAGTCTTTCACTTGCATTTGCTTAACAAAAATGGTTCTTGATAGTTCTCCGCTTTGCACTGCTGCTGCTGTTTTGTAACTGTGTATTTTCAGGCTGTATCTTAGCCATCATCCTAAGCATTGTGTTTCCTGAATTAAACCGGCTTTAATTTCTGTTTCTATGTCTAATCTTTTCAAATGGCCCTGGTATATAAAATGTTATGGGAAAACATATTGACTATTTTTTCTGAAATAATAGATTTCTGTTGTTTCGATACATGGAACTTGTTTCTTCAACCTGATAATCCATATAATCATTCTGCTTGATAACTACGACTTCTCATGCTAAGTTCTTCCACCTCTTTAAATAGTCGCTGCTCAATTGCAGGGAATGCGTGAATGCGTACAATCTTTGTTTTGTGGCCGCAAATTGGTTTGGAGCGGTGTATTAAGTTTTTCGGAATGATGGGGGTGTTTGCCGGATGCTTTTATACCTGATAATGACCTCTACTGTTAAAGCCATCAAATGTTTTAATCCTAATATATATTTTTTACGCGAAAGGACCTTAAAAGATATTCTGCAGCTTGTGCCGTTTACGTCCTCCACCTCTGTCATTAATTAAATACCTATAGCAAATTTGCGACAGAAAAAAGTCAAGTTTACAGTAAGGTAACAAAAAATGTCATAATAAGCCTGTTTACCATTAGAAGGTTCAAAATCAGTTTTGGCCTTTTATTTTATTCGAACCTAAGACTACTTACTTAAAAAGACAAAGTCTGTCATTCATAATTTTCTAGAAAACTGCATCGTATACCACAGACTGTGACGTGCGTATTCAATGAATAAAGAATAGGAAGGAAGGAGCAAAATACATATTGACATTAGACCGGATTGGTGCTTGCATATGGCGCCCAGATTACCAGTGGCGTCTCCTAAAACGATTGCACAACAAAAAATAAATACTTATACTATGTATTTATATAGTTTTGTTGTTTATTACTTACTGGTACAGGGATCTCAAAAAAAGTTATAATTTATAAATATTGCCAACATGTATATAAAAATACGTGCGTTTTTTGCGGATCATATAAATGTTTTAACTTTGCTAGATCCTTTAGGTATATCCGAAATATAAAAATTAAATTCCTTAGGATAAATTTCACATGTGTAAACTTCATTTTATTAGCTAAATACCTATGTAAAGAAATCTTGCGAAAATACCAAGGAAAAGTGGTGTGTGAAAAAATGTTTGTACCTGTTTTCCATCAGGTTAATAGGTAAAGTGAAGTTTTAAATAAATAACATCACCAATTGACAATTATTCTAAATTACATGAATGATTATTACATGATGGTTACGAGGTATGTAAAAAGCAGCACTTATCCGAAAAAGAAACGCAACTTTCTGTTTTTTCTTTTTCGATAATTTTTGTATCTAAATGTAAATGTAAACATATAAGTTTAGGCACCTGAAATTTACATACAGAAGTTTATTTTTCATATTTGAAACGGAAAAGTATCAAACATAACGTTAAAAATGTTATCCGTTAAATCCTATAGCTTGCCTTTAAAATAACACTAAAATATCTAATAAATTAGTCGGCCTTAAGATATTTTGTAAAATTGTCTGTAAATTTCTGTCATTTACAATTTTTTTTGGGGATTTTTCTTTCCAGTAATGCTTTTTTAGTACTTAAACGACTGAGTAAATAAAATGAAGACGAATTTTTGCAAATTTGGGGTTGGATTCGTTTTAAATAAGGCATGACAGTATAGTATATTATATTGTATGACTCATTCCGACGTTATGTTTGGGTGCTTCCTACGTTTTGTTGGTATTTCTTGTGTAAAGCTATTTTTGCGATTTACTTTGATTTGGAACATTGTTTATTTCTTTAGTAATATTATTGTAGATATTGCGTTAATTCATATAGTGTTTAATTAGATATTTAGTGGTAAAGGTGCGTATTTTGGATTAAAGAAGCAAAGTAAACATGGTTAGTTGTGCAGCTTGTGGCCCTTCTACAACTCCAACAAATTCAGAACTTGGAATAATATTTCATCGGTTAGTAGGTATTTTACCCTTATTTTTCTGGTTTTTACCATTTAATGAAGCAAAATTATAAATTGTCTAATTGTTAACAAATAGGTGACAGATCTAATTATGGGCATACCCGTAAAAAAATTGCATTAAAAATCAATTTTTGCAAGAACATTGGACAGTGCTAAAAGTAATAAATACTTTTCTTTTATGCTTGACATGTTAAAGTTTATACTGCCAATAAACTGCTAAAATTAGTTATTTGAATATATTTAGGCATTTGAAATGCAAAAATAAGCAAAATATGGTTAGATAATAGTGGGGTAGTTTTGAAGTGTGCTCCTTATTAAAAAAATATGTACTACCTAATTTTATTGAAGAAGCACCCTTCAAAACTAGCGCACTATTCTCTAACCATATTTTGCTTATTTTTGCATTTCAAATGCTCAAATATATTCAAATAACTATTTTTAGCATTTTACTGGCAGAATAAACTTTAACATGTCAAGTATAAAAGACAAGTATTACTTTTAGCACTGTCCAATATTCTTGCAAAAATTGATTTTTAATGCTATATTTTTTACGGGTACGCTCATGATTAGATCTGTCACCTATTTGTTGACAATTAGACAATTTATAATTTTGCTTTATTAAATGGCAAAAAACAGAAAAATAAGGGGTAAAATACCCACTTACCGATGAAATGTTATTCCAAGTTCTGAATTTGTTGGAGTTTTCGAAAGATCACAAGCTGCACAAGTAACCATGTTTACTTTTCTTCTTTAGTCCAAAATACACACTTTTACCACTAAATATCTATATAAACACTATATGAACTAACGCATTATCTACAATAATATTACTAAACAAATAAACAATGATCCAAATCAAAGTAAATTGCAAAAAATAGCTTTAAACACAAGAAATACTATCAAAACGTAGGAAGCACCAAAACATACCGTCAGAATGTGACATATTATGGTTCCTCCGCAGCCTCCTCGATATCTCAGGAGTTCGTCGCACGTATTAAGTGTCAAACGGCGCACAAGCTCCTTCCTTTCTCTTCTTTATTCTTTGTGCGTATTTATCAATGAAACTGTGGTACAGAAAGTGGCTAGTGGGTAAACAAACATAGGCGTAGCATTTTAATTTTTCGTAATTATTTTCTTTCACCAAAATTCAAATCTAAATTGATTACGCAAATCTAAAAATGGGAATTTGTGGGTCATTTATAGAGTTCGATTCTTAAATTAAATCTGCATATTGAAATATTGGGAAATTTGAGACCGAAAATTTTCAAGTTTGGAAACGAATTTTTTAGCACATAATTTAATTTTGATTGACTTGAGTAGGTAGGAATGCTATTTAAATGTATTGAAAAGTCTTTATTAATATTTTTGAGGGATATTAAATTATAAAAGATTAATAGTCTATAAAGTTCCATCACCATACCTCCAATTTTTTTTGTTCAGACTGGTTGGGTATCAAAACTGTTATGAAAAAAGGTATCGACAATTTTGAACACCAAAACTCTGGCACGCGCAGCCACAGAATTGACGTATATAGTATGGAACGTATGGAAACCGGTTTAAATGACCAAAATAACTTGGAACTAACTGAAAGTAACCGAAAGTTGTTTGAATGACTAACCAAAAGTAACAAAAAAACCAAAACGGGCTAAAACGTATAGGAACAAATTAAATATATGGAAGTAAGTTAAAACTAACCCAAATAAACTGAATTTTGCCAACTAACCAAGAATATTAAAATTGGTAATAATTAAGGTATCGGAACCGGTTCAAATGATAAAAACAAGTTGGAACTAACTCAAAGTAACCGAAAGTTGATTGAATGACTGTAATCAAAACTAACTAAAAGAAACAAAACGGGCTAAAACCTATCAGAACACATTAAAAATGTTAAAGCAAATTAAAACTAACCCAATTCAATTGCCTAACCGAATTTTGCCGACTAACCAAAAGTAACCAAAAACGTTAAAATTGCATATAGCGTAACGGCACCGGATCAAAGGGCTCAAACATATTAAAACCAACTGATATTTATCGAATGCTGATTGAACGACTAATCCAACACTAACCAAAAGCACCAAAAAGAGCTAAAACGTATCGAAACAGATTAAAAATATTAATAACTAACCCAAAATAACCGAATATGGGCGACTAGCTAAAATGAAACAAAGACATTCAAATTGGTTATAATAACGTACCGGAATCGGTTCTAAAATAAATTGGAACTAACTGAGACTAACCGAAAGTGAATGACTAACCAAAACTAACTAAAACACCAAAAACAGGCTAAAACGTATTAGAACAGATTAAAAATGTTAAAGTGAGCTAAAACTGATACAAATTAACCGAATTTTAGCGACTAACCAAAACTAACATTAAAATTGTTTATAACTTGCCGGTTCAAATGACTAAACTTTATTGAAACTAATTTAACTATAACGAAAGTTGATTGAACGACTAACCAACACTAACTAAAAACGCCAAAAAGGGCTAAAACGTATCGGAACAGATTAAAAATATTAAACTAAGTTGACACTAACCCAAATTAACCGAATTTTGGCGACTAACTAAAATTAACCAAAAACTTTTAAACTCGCATTTAACTTGGTTATAATAACGTGTCGGAACCAGTCCAAATTACTAAACTAAATTGGAACTAACTGAAAGTAATCGAAAGTTGATTGAATGACTAACCAAAAGTGAATAAATGCACCATACGGGCTAAAAGATAACAGAACAGATTAAAATTGTTAAAGTAAGTTAAAACTAACCCAAATTAACCCAATTTTGGCGACTAACCAAAAACATTAAAATTGCATATAAGGTGCCTACCGGACCCGGTTTAAATGACTCAAAAGCACCAAAACGGGCTAAAACGTACCGGAATAGCGTACAAAAATTAAAGTAAGTTAAAACCAACCAAAACGAACCAAATTTTGGGGACTAACCAAAAATCTTAAATTTGATTATAACGTATTGGAGTCGGTTCAAATGGCTAAAATAAATTTGAACTAACTGAAACCACCAAAACGGGCTAAAACGAATCGGAACAGGTTAAAAATATTACAGTAATATTATAGCTAATTATATATTAATATGTTTTCCTATCTACAAGTGAAGGGTAATTTTTAGGCCTTCATATCTGCATCTTTCTTTATTTATTTATTTTTTAATTATGATAATCTTTAATATTAATCTTAAATATGCATTTCTTTAATTAAAAATATTATAAACACTCGTAAATATACAAAATATTTACTTTTTTAAACTCTGCTTTTAAAAACTATTTGAATTATAACACAAATCACATTTGCTTTTTTATTTATCATTTTCAATGTTCCCCCGGTTGCATTTTTGTGAAGGACTGTGAATTTTTATTAATTAAAAATTAAAGATATTGCAATACACCATAATACTAAATCAAACCGTTCATTTAGGATAGTATATAGTAACATACTTTTATCGTAATAGATGTAAAATGTTTTTCGCATTCTAATGGCGTTAAAAATGTTCCAATAATTAAATGGAGTAGGACTACTGATTTCGCTATTGAAAAATCAAAATAATAATCACAGCAATAAAGAAAAACCCAAAAGAATAAAACAAAGCAAAGATAGAGATTAAGAAAATACTAGGCAAAATTATAAGGAACATTTTTGACAAGTTTTTTAAGTCCTGAAATTTCATTTTAAGTATACAACGCTTATTTAAACAATCTAGTTGAATAACTAATAAGTATAGAAAAGTGTATTCATTTCTAAATAAGACAGCTCTTGTTAGTAAACTTCTTGGTTTCTGAGAAGATTCAAGCTTTTTAAGTTTCATAATATATCCTGATTTTAAAATAATTTGTTAACACTAATTTTATTAATTCGGTTCCATGGCAATTTAACGGGACATCTTCATATATATTGGTCCTCAAATCAGTCCAGTAAAAGTAGATGGCAAGGTTTTAAAAGTATTTATAAGCAAATATACCATTCAGTTTTCAGAAGTGTGTTTAATTCGCGCACAAGCGACTGGACTGGACTCGTCAGGCGGTAGGACTCGTCAGGTGGTAGGACTCGTGTAGACGAAAATATCAATTATGCTAGATTAGTTTCATTTTTGATTAGCGGATGTAATAAACTTGTAAAGTGTTATTAGAAGCTAATTGGCATCTACTTGTACTTGAACTAGAAACATATGCATTATTTTATTGCTTTGTTTGGTCCTCAAACGACAATGAAATGACATTTAAAACTCACCGATGACACAAAAGTTTTGGAAAATTCCGACTTGTTTTCTTGCAAACTCTACAATGATGAACCATGATAAAGTATTAAACACTGATTTGCCTCAAAAAATCTTACAAAGCACTAAAGAATACCACACGATAGTAATATATTCAAAACATGCCATTTTATTACGACTAATATGCTATGTTGTTATTCGGCCGGAATCGGCCGAAAGTAGCCGATACGTAGAGCGAAGTAGAGGAGGCAGCCACGCGGCATTACCACTTTTGTTTATAGAAATTCTTCGCATGCTTGATGACAATATTCTTCAAATTCTAAAGTAGGTAATTACGTATGTTTTTTTTGTTAACTAACGTAGATTTAAATTAGGTATTTATAGAATAACAAATGTAACATGGTTCAATAAATTTAAAATACTAAAAGTACAGACAAAATATACCTACTTGAAAGATAAATTCACTGATTAATAAGGAAATCTGGCAAACATGCTCTTGTACCACAGTGTGTGTTAGAATGCGATTTAATTTGTGGTACATACAAAAAGTAAATAAATGTATCTTTATTATTTTATTTTATCTAATATTCGAACCGTTGTCGGTACGGTAAGACGGGCAGTTTTTTCGGAAAGCAACTCAAAATCTACTATCTCACTGTGTCTGCGTTCTATTTGATGAAAGTTGTAAAGCATTGCGTCAACTATGCTACGATGTTACCCAAATTAGAGACTGTAATTTATCCCTTTTAGATTTTGAACTCAATATATAAATTAAAACATTAATAATTGTCACAAGAGCGGTGACTGTGTCAATTTCCTATGCATTGATTTCTTTCCATTCCATCGCAGCAACTAATCACGGAGTCACAAAATGGCAAGATTTCCCTTTATAAATTTCATAGTTCAAGTCAAGTCAAGTCAAAAAAGCTTTACTGTACAAAAAGGTCTGAAGTGTCTCATTTACAAAGCTGAACTAAAAATAAATTTAACAACAATATCACATTAATAGTAGCAAAACAATAAGTAGGTACGAACACTCATACGGTAACTGGAAGATAAAAAAATAATGAACTATTAATGAACAATTAAACACTTAACTTTGACCCAATGGTAAAGTACCAAATACGGGACAACAAGTGCTTTGCAGAAAGACTCTCAAAATGTTAATCACATATCCAAAATCAGTGAGAGAAAATAAAACACAAATTAATGAAAAAATAAAAGTACTTGGCCGAGGCACAGGCACAATTAATACACGAGCCAAGATATAGACAGACACAATTTGCACAAGTACCAATAAATGACTGATAAGCAATCAAGTTAGAGCCTATCCATATAAAACTCCTCCAGAGAGTAATATCAAAGTATATGTAAACTAGTAGCTCCACTCCCCCAAATATTTTGTGCCAGCCGCCGAAAATCCGCAGATTGTTGGCAGCATGTAGAGCGTTTTAGTTTAATCAGTCGTTCGTGTGTAGGCAGAGTGTTCAGAACAGAGTCGGATTTGTGGAAATCCTTAATTTTATTTCTATTTTAATATTTTATTCGGACTTCGGTGGAAATATATACGAAGCAATGAAAAATACAAAGGCAAATAGGAGAAATCTATAGTCGGATTAGTGAATAGATATGTTAATAAAATTAGGTGAAGGTCGAGACCGGAAAAATCGTCTAGGTGTCAGATTTTTTTTATAAGTACATATTATATAACGATAACGGAATGCTTTGTAAATATTAAATATCTTTTGGCACTGTGAAACTAACCCAAAGTTGATTCGACGACAAGCTCAATAGCTAAAATAAGTTGAGAATAAGTGAAACTAACCGAAAGTTAATTGAA
>MU181963.1:246198-269731 GCA_016904865.1 Pissodes strobi
TAGATTTTGTTAGCTTTGGTTAATCGTCGAATCAAGTTTTGGTTAGTTTCACTTAGTCTCAGCTTATTGTAGTCATTTGAACCGGTGCCGGTGCCGATACGGTACAACCAATTTTGATAGATTTGGTTAGTTTTGGTTAGTCGTCCAATCAACGATACAAAAAAGCCGTAACGCGAGACGAAAACATAAACCATGTCACAACGATCACTTTCATGAAACCAAAGAAGTGTAGTAAAAATGAGATTCCGAACTATTATATTATTATATATATTTTTAAATATATTTTAGGTAATCCACTATTATTGCTATCTTTGAAACGGTCAAAGCTACAAAGTTGATTAAATTAGAAAGTTGCCATTATTGATGCCTTTTCAAGATCGATTTGCAGTGTTGTTAAATTCTTGTTAGATTCTGAGATAGCAACAGTGGTATCACCTAAAAATGACACCCCGTATAGCATTTTTTTTTCAATTTCCTTCTATGAAAATATTTTTACAACTTTGCTCAGTTTCACTTGATTTTTCACCGGCCGGCATTCAGTAGGTCTTTCGGTACGAGTCCATACAATCTCCTGAATACATCTCTGACTAGAAAAAGCCACGCGAATCAATCGGACACTTACGCAGCGCATCGGTCATCTCCAGTTGTCACTTGATATAAAAGAATGTGGCAGAATTACATCAAAGGATTTACCGCTGAGTGAACTTACTAGTTTACATATACTTTGGTAATATGCCTTCAAGAGCAGAAGCTGCTTCACCCGTCTAGCAAAGAGGTCAGTATTGATCAGACACTTGACTTCAAGAGGCAGGCAGTTATACATTTTTATCCCCTCATATATTATAGAATTCTTTGTCAATGCACTTCTTGGAATGCACAAACTCAAATTGTTGCTGTTGAACCTAGTTATCCTGGCGTCATTATTGTTAATAGAACCTTTATATTTTTTGTGGACCATGCCCACCGTCAATAAAATAAAAATACAAGTCAATGTAAGAAGTCCCTCGCGGATAAACAGAGGCCGGTAGTGCTCCCTAGAGCCAACTCCACACAAAAGCCGAACAGCCCGTTTTTGCAAAGTAAAAACTGAATTTATAAGTTGACCATTGGTAAACCCCCAGAATTGAACGCCGTATTTGAGATGCGACTCCAGAAGTGCAAAGTATACATCCCTTGCAATGTCATGGCCCAATTCATTACGAACCATCCTCAACGCATAACATGCTGAGGATAGTTTTTTCCGCAAGTTATCGATATGTTCTTCAAATTTTTAGAGTCTATAAATAAATCGAAAAAATTGGAACATTCTTTATTAATAAGTGGTTCATCGTTTATATTTATGGTTGTGGCCGCACACTTAAAGGAGATTATGTCTGTTTTGGAGACATTAAAAGTTAGTTTATTGCAGTCGCACAACTGCTTTACTTTGAGAATATCTCGACCAATCGTCTCTTCTAAGGTCACTTTATCTGTTCCTAGCCACAAGATGGTAGTGTCATCAGCGAATAATGTAATTGATGCAATAATGTTGATGTAAGCTAGGTCATTGATGTACATCAAAAATAGCAGGGGCCAAGCACTGACCCTTGGGGTACTCCATGCTCGATGTTCTGTGTTGAAGATATATCACTGTGGCCCTTGACAATCTGTTTTTTGTTTGTCAAGTAGGACTGAAGCCAGCTCAAAGTGTTACCCCTAAATCCATAATGAGACATTTTGTCGAGCAATATCTTATCGAAGGCTTTGGAGAAATCGCAAAAGACCGCTGCCGCAATCTCTCCCTCATTCAGTCCAAGATACAGTCTTTAAAGGAAGTTGAATATTGTATCACTAGTGCTGCTCTTGTCTTGAAACCCAAATGGGTTGACATTCAGCAATTTGTGCCTCTGAAGAAAAGCCACCATCCTAGACTTAACACGTTTTTCCACTATCTTCGAGAGCGTTGGCAGCAATGATATAGGGCGATAACATGATGGATCATCGTTGCTCTCACCCTTAAAAACAGGCCTCACCAGAGCGGTCTTCAAACTATCGGAGAAAGTACCCGTATCAAACGATAAATCTGTAAACTTAGCAAGCACCCTCAGTACACAGTCAGGCAAATTTCTAAATATCTTTAATGAAATATTATCAATTCCTGATGAATTTTTGTTTTTTATTTGTTTAAATACAATCTTTATTTCATTAACATTTGTGTGGTAAAGGCAGAAAGAATCTGGAACAGATATATGCTTCAGATAGCTCATAGGATCCACATCTGATGACACCCCAGACATTAACCTCTCCGCTACTGAGCAACAGAAACTATTAAATTCATTGGGATCCAACTCAGCCTCAATACGAGTTTTTTCACTACCCCTTAACCTGTTAACAATCTTCCAAATTTATTTACTTTTAATTTTTGCATTATGAAAAAACGCTACAAAATATTTTACGCTTCTGTTAGCGTAAAATATTTTGTTTTTTATCACCCTACACTATTTTATATTTATTATAATAGGTTTTCAGACACTCGTAGGAAAGTACTTTTTAAGAGTGTGCAAAGCTCTTAGGTTCTTAGACGAAGTTTCTATTACCTTTGTAACCCAAGGCTTCTTGCTTTTTTGTTTTATTATTTTTAATGGGAAATTTTTGTTGAACAATTCAGAAATTTTAATGTTAAAAATATCAAGTGGGTCCGAAAATTTCTCCATTGCACTCCACTATTCCTTGACATTCTGTTCTAAATTTATTAAAACTGGACCTGTTATAAATTCGTCCCCTTCTAATCTTTTTAGTTTTTTTAGTCTGTAAGGTTAAATATGCCAAGATAGGCTCATGATCCGATAAGCCCGAAAGGTATAATCCTCGCCTCACAAAGCTGCTTATCCCAGAAGTTTACACATAAATAATCAATTAAAGTACTTGAATTTCCAGTAATATGGGTAGGATCTAGTGCTGGCAACCGAAGACGGTTTTTCGGATAGTCGGTTAACCGGTTTCGGATTATGCGCGGTTTTTAAAAAAACCGAAACCGGTTAACCGGATACTCGGTTAACCGATTACCCGATTTCTCGTTTAACCGATTAACCGAATGACCGGTTTCTCGGTTAACCGATTAATCGATTATTCGGTTATCTAGTTACATGGCACTGGGCCACCGGGTTCTCAAGTAATGGTAAAAAAGATAGAAAGTAAAGTAAAAACTGGGTATTTGGAATCGTAACATACCACATACCTACTGGACGGTGATTATATTTGGAAATGCTTTTAGAGGGCGATTGAAAAATAATATCTACCTTTAATAGAATACCTTTATATTTATAAAAGTTTTAAAAAATTGTAATATTTTTTCTGCTCAGAATTTATATCGATTGTAATTTGTAATAAACAATATTTTTAATTTAATCATTACCTTGGGGTTTATTTCAATAACGACCAAAAACTGGAATAAATTTGGTTCACTAGAATTTAATGATTGTGCCCTAATCGGCAGGGAAACTGAACTAATGGAAATATGCTTAAGAACAAATTATAAATTATGATTAGCCTATGATGACTGTGTATTAACCGGTTATCCGATTAACCAGCTATCCGATTAACCGGTTAACCGCTTATCCGGATACCCGGTTTTTACTATTATTCGAATATCCGGTTTTATCCAAAACCGGTTTTTAAGAAAACCGAATAACCGGTTTCAACTTTTTACGGTTTTTGCCAGCACTAGTAGGATCCATAATAATGAACATTGTAAAGTTTAAAGATTGAAGCAAATCAATCAATTTTTTTTGTCTGTATTGAGTAATTTATATTAAGATCGCCTGCCAACAGAACGTCTGTATTAGGTAAGAGTGAGAGCAACATTTCCAACCTATTCAGGAGTTCATCAATTATTCTCCCAGGAGGTCTGTAAATACACAAGAAATAGACATCGTTCATTCTATCATACACAGCTGAAAACTCAAACTCACCTTCAACCAGCAATCCATCAAACTTACGTACATGCACACAGTTGATACATTCACATAAATCGTCACGAATGAATATTGCTGTGCCCCCTCCCATGTGATTAGCTCTGCAATAGGAGGACAACATTAAATAATTTGGAATCTTCAATGGTTCGTCTCTTCTTAACCAGTGCTCTGTCACAAACAAAAACTCTGGATTATCATAACACCCCAAGAATACTGTCAATTCATCCACTTTACCACGAATCGAGCAAATATTCAAAAGCAAAAAAGATAGTCTACCTACGGCACCAGACTGGCAGGGGGAACTGTTTGTCTAAAAAATTTGACTCACATTGGTTCGTCGAAAGATCAATCTGGCCCTCTTGCAGGACAGGGCCAGGAGGGAACCTACAATTGTCAGTTTTGACCTGTAATAAAGTCCTAAATCTATCAGGTACAAGGAAGCTTATAATATTTTTATACAAAATATTTCCTAATAAACGCCTGCCTCTCGAATGCAAATAAATACTGTCCCCAAAATAGCAACCCTGGTTAAATTCATTTTGTAAATTAAGAAACTTAACATTATTTGAGTAAAATGCAAAATTTGAGGCACAATTAAAAATCTTATTATTTACATGATAAAATCTATAAGCATTCTTACAATTTATATTAACAGGTATACTACACAAAAGTAAATTAGTAAAGAATCATTTGTTTGCTAATAATGATATATATTTTTACTGAAATATCATCATTATTCACTCCGGCCAGCACTATTACAAAATCTGACATTGTTAACTCGTCTGTAAGACAATTAATATTAGATGCTACTTCATTAAATCTGGCAAAAGGTTTACATATAATCAACATAAAAATCATCACTAAAAAAAAACTTCAGATAGGTATACATACGTTTACCATATTCATCAGTTAAGAACACCAGCCTTTTCATTTTTGGTCCAGTCACTTTAGTACCGCCGTAAATAGCCTCGGCATTAGTATTCCATATTTCCTCCGTAATCAAATTGTCTGAATCAGACTGCACTGTCCTGGATGCATCATGGCATATTTCATCTTCAGGTAGTTTGTTTTATATGGTGGCAGCTCTTGTTCTGCAAGAAAATTCTGCTCTATTATTTGTTTTATTTAAATTTTTAGGTTGGAGGTAGCGTATTCTATTCAAATGAACCAAAAATTCCTGAATCCAGATCTGAAAGCCAGGTAGAATCTCTGGAAAAAGAATTAAGTAACTGTAAAGAAGGAGCCTTGTTGGAAACCAAATTATCTTCGCTAGTATGGATAGTAACAACAACACAACAGGCCAGTATAGTTACCGTAAGTATGATCAAATTGGACATGATTTTATGGTACGTTTAATTTAGTACTCTTCAAATCAAGGTATATTAGATATTATTAAGGCTTGACATAAATCTGTAATGATTTTGGAAGCTGTTTAGAAAGATCGTTGAAGCGATTGTTGAACTTATTCGCACGGAATCTTTGTTTTATCCTTTTTTGCTACATGTATTGCAGTTTTCACATGTTGGTGTGTTTGAAATTTTGTATAACATGTGATCTATAATAGAATAGAGAAAAGGAATCTTAATGCATTAATTTACATTTACAACTCTGGCCTTCTCTTTTATATTTTTAAATAAAATCAGTTTAAGGAAGTATTTCAATATGCACAAATTTATTCAACAAATTCGCTTTAATTTTTTAGTATGTATTAGTTATATGAACAAATTTAAATACGAAATAAACTTTAACTTATAACTTTGCTGCGAACTGAGCAGTACAGTTTGTCCGCGTCCACATAAGTTTTTTATGGTTTAATCCACCCTAAAACATCCCTTATCTTAGGCATTTTCACTGGTTTTTGGGATATTTCACAGACGCGAAACACGCCTTAGTTGTTTGCTCAAATTATTAAAAGGAATTAAAAATATTCGGCGACCTTACATATATACAAGTATATTTTTCTTTGGAGGTCTTTCTTAAAGCTGTGCAAAATTCGTGCTCTGAATACGCCAAAGTTTCCCTTACGAAGAGCTGAAGGCATACATTTTAAAGGTGTTCAATTTATTGACTCGAAGTAAGTTAATGTTGCACCAAGGTATTATTATAAAACTTACTATAAAGATTTCAGAACAAGGCCGTAAGCATATAATGCTGTTAAAAGTTATTTTTTTAATATCAAGATTTTAGGTGAAATTTTTGCTTCATATTATGTTCCCACAAAATACGATTTTTAGGTTATAGATGCCAATAATCCAGCAGAACTCCAAAATAGTTTTGGCGTGTGCTCCGCCCATGTTCTTTGTATAGCGAGTGTCCCAGGTGCCAGCCCCAGTGATTATGTCGATACGCCGATCGCAATTCCTACCGAAGGTAATACAAGTAATAGCATGCTTATTACGTAGCACCATTATATGAATTTCAATTTTATTTTTTAAGTACAAGAAACCAATCCAGACTCTACTGAAAATGTCCAAGAAGATACTACGGAAATTACTGCATCTCCGGCCAAAACTAGTGAAAATACAGAGAACAAAAGCGGTACTGCCGCTCCAGGTACACGAAGTATTAGAAGTTTGGAGGATAATGAAGAGGCAGTTGTAGTAAGTATTCGGCCTGAATGTCTGCTACCATTTGTCCCAGCTGTAGAGCGTGAGTGTCTGTCAAATGATCTTCTAAGCTAAAATAGACTGTGTTATGTGTTTCCGCTCTCACGTTATTTTTATCTCAGTGTACGTTACACTTAGTTTTGAAAACATAAGATTCATGTCCTATTTTAACTCAGTTTAAGTTAGCTTTTAAACTTATTCTCCTCTAGTAACTTCATTGAAATCAAATATTGACATAATCTTGACTTTCCTTTAGTTGGGCAAAATTTTTTTCATCGAAAAAGACGAAACCGTAGTTAATAAGAAAGATAAATTCAAATCGGAAGGTGTTACGCAAGAATTCAAAGAAGTGACTGACGAAAAAGAAGCTGAAAATAAAGTTGAAGTTACTGAACAAACCAAAGCTGAAATTGTTGAAGATGGAGAAACAACCAAAGGAGAAGCTAGTAGTCCAAAACCCGATAAAGATTCTAGTAAAAAGGTACCTGAAGATAGTGAAGATATGACGGGAGCTAATGTCAGTCAAGAGGTGCGTATACAATAATATGTATTTTATATTATCAATGGATTTAGCCAGGGTTGGTAAAAATCATTATTTAAAAAAATCACAAAATCAGATGTATTTCATTTAAATCAGATTTCTTTTTTTGTTGTATTTGGAAGAGTTTATTTGAATTATTTTTTGACTCAAATTTGTTAAAAATCTATTAATATAAAAAATATAATTTAAATCCAAATATACATTTTACTCTTATATAATGTAGATAGGACCTAAACAAACTTATTAATCGTTACTACATAGTAACATTAATTTTTAACTAAAATCGAGACAAAAATAAAATAATAATTATAAAAAAGAGCAAAAACTAATAATGTCTAGACTAGTTTAGTCACAAATACGTATACATATTAAGTTTAATTAATGAAAACGTAAAACAAGTAAAGTAATTAATATAGAATATTATAAATAAAACATGAACATATTTTCGTATTTAATGATTTCATCGCAAAAGCAAGTTTAGCAGCCTTTTCATTTCCCAGTCTATTTCTAAGATCGTTGTTGCATAGGTTGTAGTGGAATATATTCTTTCTACACCTACAGTTAAAAGTTTTTTTATTAATTTGAAATCTTACATAAACCATTTATTGAATATAATGAATGTATTGTTTCCCACACTCTATAATATGACTGTTGGTTTCAATGGACTGTATATAGATTCTCCTTGAATAATACACTTCTTTCACACTAAAATGAACTCTATTAATGTAAAAAAGTTATAATAGGGAACTTGAACATTTTTTTTTTATTTCTTTAATATATTTGCCTACCTATAGAAACAGCACACACCAAATATCAGCCCTTAAATCGCAATATTTAATTTGCAATAAAAAATTAAAGTTGTGACCGCAAGCTACTCATTTTAAACGACACGTGACGTCACACCGCTTGTTCGATCGGAAAGCAGTCATTGACATATTATCTTAAAATGTCAGTGTGGCATCGGCAGCCACAAGTATTAAAATATATACGTTTATTACTGCTTGTCATTGAATTGCCAGGATGTTTGGTATAATTCGTGATGATTTGTACTTTAATCTGTGCTTTAATATTAATAATAATAATGGAAGCTAAGACGTTTTCTGCTCTGCCGTCCGTCAGGCGCGACGACAAACGAGCTACTTGACGTCACAACCGTTACAAGAAAAATTTGAATTATGCAGTTTTTATTGCTTATATTTATTATACGAAAATAAAAAAATAGTTTTTTTTGTGAACTGTGGTTCTCTTAATAGTATTAAATTATGTTTGTGAGTAATATTTTTCAAATTTAATTTTTATGCAAGTTCTCCATTTTGAATAATAATAGAATCTGTCTATCTGACAAAAAATGTCTTAAATTATTGACAACAACAAAACTGCCACCCGCTCAGAACATATCCTTTGTAGGAAGAAGCGCGGCGTTATCATGTGGTTGAGTTTATCACCGAACAATGACAATCTAAAGCTTTAGCACTTATTAAAGATCTAGTAAAAGTGACAGCTTCTGTGGTTTGCATTAAATTTAAATAAAATTTGCAGTATATTGCTGCTTTTAAAAATTTTTGCAACATAATAAAAAACAGTTCTTCTAGAGACTATATATTTTTTACCAATTTCGAATTTACTTAAAAGGGTTTTCCATAAGCAGCATCCAGCATCTCCCAAACTACAAGTGTCAGATTGAATTTCACTCAAGACCGATGCTATTGACCCAGATAACTCAGACTTGATCTTAATCGGGAAACGAGGTCTTCTACATTTATTTTAAGAACAATATTCTGAATTTTTGACTGAATTGTTTCATCGAACTTCCGCAAATGATTCCGAAATTTCGGATAAGATGGCCCAATTAGAGAGATAGTTTTCTGAAGCTTGATCGTATTTGACTCTTGCAATATGATTATTTCTGAAATATTTTATTATTTCAAGCGCATGTTCTGTGATCTTTCAACTCCAAATCTTTGGCGAACCTTTTGAGAATGTGAGGTGAACAACCATATGAAAATAAGTTAATGGTGTTATGGTGACTCAACAATTGATTGCATTTTGGCCATATTTGCAGCATTGTCTGTAACTAAGCTACCAGCAGTGTTAAACTTTTCCTAAGTCTTGACAATGCAGTCTTTTGCCAAATTTTCCAGGTATTGTGCTGTGTGAGATTTACCTGACGTATCAATGGTGTCAACTAGCATAATATGCCCATTTTATGCGGTAACAGAACAGCAGTGATTCATTTCGTATGACACAATTACCTTGTTCTCCTTGAAAATCATTGTTTAATAATCGATTTCATACGTCTTCCGGACTTGGCAGTTTATATCCAGGTATCAATATTTCGACCACTTTTTGAAAGTCTTTATGCTCTACGTGTCGAAGTAGTGTAGTAGTAGAAAATAGTTTGCTATCTGTCTATCAATTTTGTCCTTTTGGTCAGAAGGAGTTCGTGTGATAAAATTTGTAATTAAAATCCCAAAAAGATTTGGGACGTTTTGGTGAACTGCTGTACTCTTAATTTGGCTATGATGAGACTAACAATGTTGGCCATGACATTGATGTGCAGAGTATTTAATTTGTATAAACATCTTAATCTTCTTGATGCCCTGGAAGCGAAAGTCAAAGGTTATAGTTATGCCTAACTTTGATTCGAAAATAAAATAAATATTAACTTCTAAATCTAAAGTTCTTATTACTATTATTCATTCATAAAAATCAATCAAGAAAAGTATTGCTAAATTGAATATAGTTAAACCAAAATATGGATACCCATCATATTTACCTATTCAACAAAAAATAAAATACTTGTTTAGTTTTAAGAACAGAAAATTTAGGGTTTAGAAAAACTAAAAAGGCATATTTTAACTGCCAGTAAAATATACAGCAAGAACGTAATATTAACGTCATTAACCATTATAATAATAATATAATAAATATATTTTTTAATTACGTTACAAGTGTATATTTGTTTACTTACCAAGGGGACTCTCATTCCCTCGATTGCTCTCGTCATTTAATTTTGAGCTATCGCCATTTGTTTTACATTCCCGATAATGTTTATTTAATCTAGCTACCAATCCTTGCATTTTTGACAATGTACATTGCGCCCGATACGAGAAAATTTACATTGCGCGCGAATACGAGATGCCGACTTTGGTATTACTTACAATTACATCAATTAGTTGCTTTCAATTATTAGAAGTATAAAACACAAAATATTTTTGGAATAATGAATAATTTACACATGAACGAGGCAAATCTTACTGAACATTAAAGAAAAATAATACTACTGTCCTCTTTATAACGACGAACGCGATGTGGAATATCATGTAAAATTCGGGGAATCCGAATAAGATAAGTATCTGCTACCCAGAAACCCAGACCCAATCAATAAGCATTTTAATAAATTCGCTCTCATCAGACTTCTTAACAGTGTTGCCAAGCGGAGAGAAATTTGCCGTTTTGCATAAATTTTCTACACAAAAGGGAAAAGTTAACTCAACACGGGAATTTTTAATAAGCGATTTGAAGCATGAATTTTTTTTAATCACTTGATTTTAATCATTTGATTTGAATCAATCCAACCCTTATTTTAACTGGATATGATTATGGGATAAAATAAATAGGATATTATCTTACTTATTCGATAGGTCTAGAACCCCGCGTGCATGGATTCTAGCTCATCGAACAACTTGCATGGATAACGCTCGATCTTGTAGTGTATGTTTGAAGTGTTGGTTCAGAGAGAGTAGACCATTATTAAATTTCTCTAAAATATTCTATTCAAATGATTTGAATAGTGACATTTATTTAAAAATTCATAGTTGAGTTTCTATGCCTCCTTAAAATAGAGATAGATATATAAATGATATAGATCAAACAGCATGCATCACTATCCTGAAACCATAAAAGATGTAATAAATGAAAATGCTTATTCGATTCTCATGTCGATCAACGCATAACGTTTGTTACCTATGCCAGTGTTTTTAATATTTTAAAACTAAAGAGATATAGGTTACTTTCTTGTAAGGTAAGGTATTGATTGGTATGTTGTATTCGTTAGTGTATGAGCGCACTTTTTTGAACTTGTGTTATTGTGGGACAATAATTATTTTATTGGATAATCAATGAATCGTGGTTCACCCTATTATACTGGCTAAATTTTAAACGTGATCAGAGGTTGTAGTTATTACCTAGGTTTTGGAATCAGACAGGTAAAACGGGATTTATTTCCTGAAGTACAAAGACTACTTAATAAATTACCTAGTAAATTACTAAAATTTCTTCTCGTTAAATTTAAGTGCATTATTTTCCATGGCTCTAAAAAAAAAACAAAATGTAGAGTCGCCTCAAAATTTTCAATTGGTTTGTAATTGAAGCATTAAGATGACTAATCAGTTGTGATTGATTAAGGGGTTTTGAAAGCAGCATACCTCATTTGCAAGATAACAATATTAACATAGCGATCTATTGTAAAAGTTCAAAATTCTCTTGTTTTATTTGACGTTCATTATATCAAAAACAAAAATTATAACATTTAAATATATTTGAACAATAAACTTAATTTTGATATCCATTTCATAAAGAGCATAATTGTCACCTGGCTAAGGTTTTCTGACGCCGCCCAAATATCAGAAAGACTTACTATGCTCTGTTTGAATCTCATCTGAGGTATGGCTGTTCTGGGATAGTAGAAGCCTAACTTGGTATATTTTTTTATTTGCGATCTAGAAGAGAACAATGTGTTCTATGTACAGATTTGCAAATAAGGAATCTGTTCTGACAGAAAAATAATAACATTCGCATGCCTATTCATATGACTGAGGGCTCTTGCAACACAAGGCAAATCCAAAATAATCCTTTACCAGTATCAGCCACTAATCAAATAATACAATGAATAATTTATAATGTAAAAAAAAATATTCAACCATATCAGCAAAAAACCTGTAAACGAGTTTAAACACCTAGATTTGTAAATAAGTATATTTAGTAATATACTGACAGAACAGTTCAGATATATTTTCAAAATAATTTATTTGGTTAAAAAATATCTCTTAGAATTATATTTTAGTTTCACGAATTTTAAAATTCTAATTCTAATGTCCATACCGTGTAATTTCTATATATTTTTTCTTATGATTTATTAATTTTCAGGTTATGTCAAGTGTTCTAGCCACCATGTGGCTCGGAGACGAGGAAGGCAATATATATGTACATTCGTCTGTAGCCAACTGGGCTCAAAGGCTACATACTGTAAAATTAAAAGATGCTGTGATTAGTATAGTGTAAGTATGATGCAATCTATATCACAAAATATGTATATCATATTGAGCTAGCGTAGCTTGAGATCGAAGTTAATTGTATATTTTTGAGGTGAAAACTTCTTTAGCACGGGTGTGATTGGAGACTTCATGAAACGAAAAAGCGTCAGTAAAACGATATCTATAGAATGTAGCCTGCGAGAGAATTAGATAGAATACAGTTCTTAAATGTTTATTAAGAGTAAAAAATTAAAATTCTCGTCCGGTGAAGTTAAGCAACGTCGGGCGTGGTTAGTACTTGGATGGGTGACCGCTTGGTTTAGTTTTATGAAGGTTTCACTTCTACGGCGTGTAAACTGCACACATGATTTTTTTATAGTATTCCTTTTTAGTTTTTACGAAAAAGCTAAATAGATTCTCACTCTATATAATTTGTCGAATTGCATGACATAATTTATTAGAGAAATTAGTGATGTCTCTATTTTGTATGGATTATCAATCGATTTACGGTTTGGCTTCTTTACAAAATTTCATAAAATCCTATCTTAAGTATTTGGTCTAGCGAATTCAATCATCGGATCCCGTACTATTTTCAATTATTTCACAATCCTGGCAATCCTGAGATTAAAATGATAAATCCGTGGACTATTTGATAACATTACGGAACTGCTTTTCATCTATACTCTATTTCGAAATGATGCGAAGTAATAAATCATTTTCTGATGGCTGATACATAGGCGTACATAATTACGTACATATACGTACATATTTTAAACGTTTACCTGTCCTAATACTCGGACTTTCCCAGCATTATATTTATCACACTTAGGTTTTTTTATTACTATTGTAAACATTCAAATTTGACGATTTTTTGGATGCATACCCTAAAGTTTAAGTAATTGTAATTTTTCAGTTATATTTGTTTTTCCGAAGAAGACACAGTGTGTTTGTTTCATTTCATAGTTTCAATTAAAATGGCTAATTCAGTTTTCTCTCCAGTGAAACGAGCGAGCAAATGTCCATTTTCTGTTAACGAAAAGAATATTATTCTTAATGTATATGACGCTCTCAAACATCAAAATCCTCTGTATAGCGTTGATACTGTGGTGGAAATGTGTTCGCAAATGACGGGTGGAGCTGTAAAACCACCTATACCATCTTCAGGAAGAAAGACGGTGCCTATCGATGAAGACTACAAACTTATAATTAGAAGAACAGTACATTCCTTTTATTTTAATAAGGAAATACCAACCATCGACAAAATTTTAGGAGCCTTGAAGCAAGACCAAAATATGTCTCCAACGATAAGCAGGAAGAAATTGTGGACAACTTTAAAACAAATGAATTGGAGCTGGGAAAAACAAAGCAGAAAATCGCTCCTAATCGAAAAAGATGAATTTATTTGCTGGAGGAGACATTACTTAAGACAGATAAAGCAGTTTCGAAGTGAGAATAGAAAGATTTATTATCTGGACGAAACATGGCTTAATGAAGGATATACGGTTGGGAAGATTTGGCAAGACAAAAATATTTCAAGTTTTCGTCAAGCATTCTTAGAAGGCTGGTCCACCGGACTAAAACCACCATCTGGGAAAGGAAAGCGACTGATTATTACACACCTTAGAAGTGTTGATGGTTGTGTTGAGGGCGGTTTGTTAATGTTTGAGTCAAATCATTCTGGCGATTACCATGAAGACATGAATGGCGATGTATTCGAAGAATATTTTGAACAAATGTTAGATCTCATTTCACCTAATTCTGTGATAGTGATGGACAATGCGAGTCATCATTCCAGAAAAGTTGACAGAATACCAACTAATTCATGGAGAAAAGCTGATATTATTCAGTGGTTTAGACAGAATAACATACCATTTGATGAAAGTATGGTGAAAAAGGAACTGTTGTCCATAGTGTCCTCAAATAAAGCTCGTTTCACCGAGTATGTAGTTGACAAAATTGCACAGAAACGAAATATTACTATTCTTCGTCTGCCTCCGTATCATTGCGAATTAAATCCCATTGAACTTGTTTGGGCCCAAGTAAAAAGTTATGTAGCAAGGAGAAACACGACGTTTAAAATGAAAGATGTTAAAATTATCTTTGAGGAATCTTTAAAAAATGTCGATTCTGAAAAATGGCGTAAGTGTATTGAGCATGTTATAAAAGAAGAAGAAAAAATGTGGAAACTAGACCTTTTAATTGACCTAATTGTAGAGCCTTTAATTATATCCTTAGAACATGACGAAGATTCGACGGATTTTTCTGACGACGAAAATGATATACCATAGTTCTCTACATAACTGTTTACACAAAATCGCAATTCTTATACCTTATTGTATAAATATTATATGTGATAAAATGTTACAGTAATACTAACTGTTTTTGAATATACATAGATAAGTTAATAAATAAAAGTACTTAGGTAAAACAGGTATTTTAAATTAAATACCCAAACGTACGCTACTGCAGGTAGAAAATGGCCCCTTTGCTAATAAAGCCTATTGTTTGCAGCGGGATTGCCATACCAAACAGGGTGGAATGGTTAAAATATAATACAGCAGGCTATAACAGCTGTGGCTAAATATTTAGAAATCACAAAAATTTATTTGACCACTCTGTTAGCGTTTTGCATTTATAAGTAGGTTTTATTACTCCGCACCATTTCGAAATAGAGTATAGTTTTGTTATTTGGTGTGACCCGATGAGACATTTATTTAAAGTTTTATTCCTTTTAGGCGCACAAAGTTGAAAGCCGTATTTAACTTTCTTATAGAAAAAAGCTTCAGTTTATAATTTAAACTTTCATTTGTCTAAAACTTTTAAATCAAAGTTTTATTGATCTAACTTAACCTGTTGTGTACAAAATAAAAGTATTTTTTATTATTTTCTTGTTATTTTGCAAAATATATCCATGGACAAGATTGTCGAATAAAAATTTTATTTTTTGACTATGAGTTTTTGTGAAACCACTCTGTAGATTCTATCAATTCCGACTTTATTTGATAGCCTAAAGTTTAAAGTTTATATCCGTTGGGTTGATTATATTATAAAGGACTTTACAAAAAATACAAGTACAGGGTGGCTCGAATTCGTGTCTATGTATTGGGAACTCGAAAACCGTAAGAGATACAGTGTCGGTCAACTTAAGGCAAAATTGCGCATTTAGGTGCCTAACAATATGCCGTTTAGAAAGTTTTAAAATTCCGAGTATTTACGGAGATATCCGGAAAAAACCGAAATTTTGTAAAATCGTTTTATTTTTTTCCTGGGCTTATTTAAAAACGGATTTCAAATCTAATTGCACTTTTGCATTGCCACTTTTTCCGCTCTATCCAATGATGATATCCAGTTTGAAATCCGACGTTTCGTTTTCAAGGGATCATCATCAACTTTCTTTTTTTAAATACGAACTTTAATTTTTTTTATCGTTTTCCAGATGGTATAGGCGTTATTAATATGAGTATGTATTTTTTTTTTAATTTTTTTTATTATTTTTTTTATAAATTTTTTTCATTTTT
The DNA here is from genome assembly GCA_016904865.1 of Pissodes strobi. Classification (NCBI taxonomy): domain Eukaryota; kingdom Metazoa; phylum Arthropoda; class Insecta; order Coleoptera; family Curculionidae; genus Pissodes; species Pissodes strobi. The sequence continues at coordinate 262,072 of MU181963.1, forward strand.
TTTCTATTTTTATTTTATATACTTTGCTTTGGCGTGATTTTAAATAATTTAAGGTAGGTACTTTTGAAATTTTCATATTCTATAAAAATATTTTATTTGTTTTGGAAGTGGAAAATTGGAGCCCGTATTAAAAATTAAAAATAGTTAAATAATTTTTTACGAGAATATGGCCATGAACTATTACCCAAACAAGTTCCTTAGTGCATTTTATATATAAGCAAAATTCTAATAGGTGTTTTTCCATCAAAGTTCCTATAGTATCAGGTAGTATGATTATAAATTGTTGGTATTCTCTATTAAATAATTTTTTTAATTGGTTAAAAGTTGAGAATATTTTATCTTTGCAGTGAGCAACTTGTTTAAGTAATAGTTCATGGCCATATTCTCGTAAGTAATAATTTTACTATTTTTTATTTTTAATACGCTCCAATTTTCCACTTAATACAAAAAACAAAATAAAATATTTTTATAGAATATAAAAATTTCAAAAGTACCTACTATAAATTATTTGAATTTACGCCAAAGCAAAATATATAATAAAAAAAAATAATAAAAATAAAAAAAAATAAAAACACATAGTCATATTAATAACGCCAATACCATCCGAAAAACGATAAAAAAATTAAAGTTCGTATTTAAAAAAAGAAAGTTGATGATGATCCCTTGAAGACGAAACGTCGGATTTCAAACTGGATACCATCATTAAATAGAGTGGAAAAAGTGGCAATGCAAAAGTGCAATTCAATTTAAAATCCGTTTCTAAATAAGCCCAGGAAAAATATAAAACGAATTTTCAAAATTTCGGCTTTTTTCGGATATCTCCGGAAATACTCTGAATTTTAAAACTTTCTGAACGGCATATTGCTAGGCACCTAAATGCGCAATTTTGCCTTAATTTGACCGACACTGTATCTCTTACGGTTTTCGAGTTCCCCATACATAGACACGAATTCGAGCCACCCTGTACATGCAATTTTCATGAAACTAAAGATATCTGGAATTCTACGTTTCTACGGTTCGCAATTTTGGTCCGGGATTGTAGCAAATGTCTATGATTAAAAATCTGAATAAACTTAAACTTAACTAAAGCACTTCACTTACCAGAATAAATAGACATGATAAAAGTTGTTTGTAAAGTAATTTCTTAAAAAAAGGCTTTTCATGGCTTATTGGTGAGACTTAGGGTCTAGAAAAATATTCTGTTACTTAATGGGATATTTTTAAAATTTTAATTTATGATGATTCATTTGTCATTATTAATTATTATGGTATTATTCAGCTATTGTTATTTAATAATTTTCATTTTGTTGTTAATTTGTATTTACTTCCTTAAATACCTATTTTACTTATTTATGTTCTAATAATTTCATTAGGTTAGCTCTAATGTGGTTCTAGATAAACTAGGTACCACGACATCTAGCTCTCTTTGATGTAGCTTAAACCTTTTAAATCATTTTTAATATAGCAGTTTTCTGTATTAATTTTATTCACTATGAAGTACTCTCATTATTACTACCAGTCGAATGTTTGTTATTTTAAGTTTGTTGTAGAACACTAGTGAGTAATTTTGCTTATCGGATTTTGTTTGCTGAAAGTACACCATGCAGTCAAACACTGGATTATTCCAAGATTAATCATCGGTAATGATTTAGATACATTTTTCTTTGTGCCTTTTCAAATTCGTAATGCAGAATCCTGCGCCCATCCCTAATATATATTTTTTGTGATATGTTACCAAATGAAGGGTAAAGGAAAAAACAAGAAATGTCACAAACAACACAAACAAAGACATTTGTTTTGAGAAAAATGAAGCAGCTTAGCTTCAAACCAAGACATCATAGGGAAAATTTTTGTTTTCATTTAGTGAAGTAATACAACATTCTATCAAGTACATACACATATTTCACCCAAACCTTTGGAGTACAGACAAAACACCATAAAAAATACGAAATGCAAATAAAACCGAAAATGTCCCGAAAGTCTCGTGCTTGTCAGCTGGTTGCAGCAACTTGCTGTAAGGCTAAGAAAATACGCACACGTGATAGAAGTGAAACTTCTTAAAAAATAGAGAGATTTAGGGTGAGAGAGAAGGAGAGAGAGAAAGAGAGAGATCATTTCAAAAGAAATACAACAATACAAAATTTGCATAAAAAATTAATAGTTTAAATATACTTACATAATTGTTCACTTATATCACGGATATAATCGGATAATCGCAGGAGGCAAACGTAAAAAATGTAAATAATCACAAAACACAATGATAAATATTAATTACCCAACGCGTGGTACATTATCTGCTCATATATAGCGTCTAACGCTGACGCATACTTCCACAAGGTGCGTATGCGTAGCCTAAACTATGTATTAGATATATAATGTATAGCTCTTTTTCTCCTCTCTCGTAGAACGAAATGTTCCTAAACGACATGATACGTCCTTGAAATTTCACTCGCAATTCCCATTTAATTATCGAGTCGCCGCCGCCTAATAAATCGAACTTCCTAAATTTCACTGTTAATGATTAGTTAATAGGCAAAGAAAGAAACTGTTTTAACTGGAACTACGAAATAGTAAATCTGCTGGTGGACAGTGTAGTTCTTGAAAATGAAAATATATCTCTATCGTCGCTGTCGTATCCAATCTCCCTCAAAAATGCAATTTTCGTAACAACTTCCGTTCGACAAATTATCTATTCAATCAAAGAAGCTATCCAGCTAAAGCTCTCTGAGTCATTTCAGATTGTAAGCACAAATTTCTCAGATTTTTTTTTTATAAGACATCCGCTATCTGTATATTACTATGGGAAATAAGAAAACAGCACGTTGCGTCTGACCTAACCAAACGCACAAAACGATTAAAAACGAAATGTTTCACATGAACCCTTCTTCTTATATTTTGCCGCGTGGATTCTTCATGTTTTTAACCTTTCCGTTGATATGTAACAAGTAAATATTATTTTTTAGTCATGTTAATGGAAGAGTAATAGTAGCTCTAGCCAACAGCCTAATAGCAATATTCAAGCGAAACCAGGAGGGGGAATGGGACTTATCCCAGTACCATATAGTCCAAATTGGGCTGCCCCACCAATCTGTACGACAGCTTGCAGTAGTAGGCGAGAAAGTATGGTGCGGCTACAGGAATAAAATTCACGTTTTGCAGCCCAGAGAACTGAAGATTATTCACACGTTGGAAGTTCATCCTAGAAGGGAGAGCCCTGTAAGTGTCATTACCATCGCAATGATATTGATCTGCCCATCTATCGTTAACAGTGATGCTTAATTATTGTAAACCAACTTTAACTGAACAGCTTTGCAAAGTGACTCCAAAAGTGCTTTAACTGTTGCGCTTCCGTCTGCACTACACATTCAATCAACAAATTCGGCTTGCTTAACCGCATATGCAGGTTGCTATATACCACAATTCAAATTTTCCTTTCGTGATATACAGGGTGATTTAGGAAGAAATGTTAATATTTTAGGTTAGTAAATATAAAAGTTGCTATTATAAACAGGTGTACAATTCTCAACTGTTACATAGATAAAGGGTTGTTTAATAAAGTAAAAGGTAAGGCGTTAAAAATTGTATTTGGAATAGTGTTTGTTGTTCGAAATTGCTTTTCAGCATTAGCATTTTCTGATAATTGATTTCATAAACATTTAATTCCAATCATTATTATGCCAATATAATATTTATCTATGAGTTTTGCAACGGAAGTAGACATTTTGCAGTTGCCCAATACCAGCGGCGAAGATTTCTAGATTGAACATTTTTTAATAGTACTAGAGAGAAACTGATATATTTCCAAGTAGAAGAGTTGTACGGAACTTAAATGTTGGAGTGGCCCAAGCACCAGTAAAAAGCGAATTGCAGATACTGTTGCTCAATCGGCTGCTTGCAGGACTTATCATAGTAGTAGGTATCCGTGCAATTTGCAGGAAAGTGATCGTACGTCAAGGATTCAACGTTAAGATTCATGATGGCATAATCCTCAAGGTCCAATGTAATTTTCAATATCGGTTTAGCATCAGAGTGGTGTGATATGCTAACCACAAGTGTTTATATTTTCTACCTTTTAGATGAACCGCTTAATGTACGCAAAAGATATAATTGCAGTATGATGGTACGCCTGTCATTACAATTTACGTATAAGATATTTCTCAACTTTCCAAATCGGTGGATTGATCGGGGTAGGCTCACCAGACTCACTGTACTTTTGTAACGTTTGAAAGTAGGATCTAGGTTTATTAGTCATTTATGTTTAATTTGTGTTCCTGAACATGTAATTAAAATATTGAAAATCTGAAACACCCTGTATATTGAAACAAAAATTATAAAAAGGTGTTTGCTGCTGCTGCATATCGACGAAAATTATTAGTACCAAGCAGTCCATGTAATGGACTGCGTTTGTACTAATATTAATTCTATAAATGTCCATGCCGATAAGTGCATTTTCGTTGGTATTAAAAATAGCATGCGAAACGGATTGTGTTAGTATAGTATAGTAATAAAAGAATGGAAAAGAAAATATGCAAGTTTCGCTACGAAATTTCAGAAATTATATATCATTCGTATATTTTCGTGTTACAGTGCTAATGTTAAAAATCTAAAAACGATAGATATTAGGAGAATAATGTCCAATATTTTTTTTTTGCTAGCGGACATAACATACTATTTTCAACATAGAGACATATTCTTGACAAAAGTTAGACGGCTTATAATTCAACAATAGGTAATAACAACATAACTAAGACAATTGTTAACTTGAAAAGTTTTCCATTTTTGTTCTTCATCCAGCTAACAGTGTGTTGACTGAATTCCTTTTTTTTAGGAATAACTTCCAACCTTGGCTAACAGAAACTAAAATATCATTATAAATAAAAAGCTGGTCGAATTAGCTGTTTTTTGTCCAGGCAGCCCTTTTCAGAACTCTTATCAAACCGAGCGGCACAGTCATGTTCAAAGTTAACACACTGTCTTTTTTCTTGAATTGTTATTCTACGGCGTTCGTTTTTATTTTATCTCTATACTTCTACCCCCTTTTTTACTTTTGCATGTCTTATATCTCTTTCTAAATTTGCCACTGATCTAAACTGGAAACAAAATTAAAAGTTAAAATAACTTCACTCTCAAATTGTATTAATATTTTAAAAGTAAAAGGAGAAATATTAATTAATAGTAACCTGAGCTATTATTATGTATAAAGGGAACATTTTTAGACTACACTGTTATATGAGGAAACAAGAAACGCCTGGACCCAGTACTGCTTTTTCGTTGACATTTTATGAGTCGTAGACGAAAACTGGATCAGATTGATACAAAGACAACGAAACTTATGACACAAGTCGAAAAAAGATTAGACGCTATAAAACAGAACGACTGATTCGACATATTCGATGAACACATAGCAAATAAACTACGAACATTAAGCAGAGATCAAAATAGATTTGCGCAAAATCTGATGAATGACATTCTGTTTGAGCCACAGACTGCACTTTTCAGTACGTTCTGCAGTCAAATAACGGTTGTTGAAAATATGGGTCTAATAGACACGAATTAATGATTATTAACGGCCGGATTATATGCAACCAAAAACCTGAAGAATATGCGCATATATATGCAATTTATTTTTTTATTTATGCAGGATATATTCAAAAAAATACATACATTTTCAATGAATATGCAGTAATAAAACAACTAAATTTTGATTTTCTAAATTAAAGTTGTATATATTTTATTAAATCACAAATACAATTTTCCTATATCAATTTATGTCAAACTTACATTAATATTAATTTAAAAAATTATAAAACGCACTAGTTATTACCTCTGCATCAAGGTTTTGAACTAAAAAATTGTGGCGTCTGTCACTAAGGAGATCTTTGTACAAAGAAAACGGTCTCATAAAAAGGAACACAGAAGTGCCAAAACATGCTTGGATATCCGATAGTTCTTAAAATATGCCTTTCTTCTTCAAAACCCCAAAAATATGCACAAATGCATATATACGCAAAATGCATAAAATCCGCTGTTTAGAGATTATATTAATAATGGCGCAAAGGCCGTTTGAGCCGCTCTTTTTAAAACATGCAAGGAAATACCTTGCAAATACAAACATATTCTTAGTTTTATTTTCATATGAATGTCGTTTATTTTTGTAATAAAAATAATAATAAATCCAACTCACCTTTAAGTATTCTTTTTTAGGACGTTGTTACAAATTTTCATTATATCTAGTTCTACGAGATCTGTAATGTGCCCATTGAAGGCGAACTGAAAAACCTTTTCATCTGTGAAAACTTTATTCCAATCTTCTCGCAACACATTATTTAAAGAGAAAATAATTCTTGCCTGCTTATGTTTGCCTTTTAAAAGAATATTTTTGGCAACAACATAGCCTTTAAAGGGAAACTCTGTTATTCTACAACATGCAGTTTGTCGTGAACCAGGAACCAGGAAATCGCTGGAGAGCATTTCATCTCAAAGGAACGATCTCGCACGTATTTCGCCAAAGCAATCTCTTTTTCTTGCATTGTACTTCTGAGCTTTCCGGGTGACTTGCTATTTTCCAGAGTTCCATAGTTCCCAATCTATTTTTTTATTTTTTGAACCGTGTTTCTATTTCTATGCCTTATATGAGCGGCAGTCTCCATATTACAGATGAGCAATTATTTTAGTATATTCAACATAATTCAACTGAGGCACTTTTTTATATTTAAAATTCGAATCAGTATATCTAAATCATTTTAAACTCATTTTAATCAAAATAATCGCGACTTTTGATGACATTTGTTTAAAAGATTGGGTTACCACAGGTTTACGAACACAACTGTAATTTTAAGTTCGCTTTACACAAAATTTCTCATTATACATACAGACCACAAAAGTAGAAGAAAAGTCCTCTCAGCAAAAAGCGTTTTAAATTCGGTTGTGTAATATCGAAAATATGAGTATTACTGTTACTTTGAATTGGAGGAAAATTGTATTTCAAAGTTGTTTTATATTTTGACGTAGCGAGTGACTTTTGCGTCGAATGTTATATGTCAAAACACTCATTTTATTGTGATTTTTGCAGGTCCGGCAGATGGTGTGGCTAGGTGAAGGAGTGTGGGTGTCCATACGGCTAGATTCGACGTTACGATTGTATCACGCTCACACGTATCAACATCTTCAGGACGTCGACATCGAACCCTATGTTAGCAAGATGTTAGGTAAGACTTACTTGTAAGCATGTATAAAATCTACTTACCTATCGAAACAATAACTTCGGTATAGTTCGAAGTACATACATCACACGTGACAAAGCTTAATAAAAGTATTAAGTTTTAACATAGAACTTAAGATAAACAAACATTTTGATGTTCATTAAAAATGCTGGTATGATCTTCATATTAATCATACAAAGTTAACCTACATGATTTCAAATATATATAAATTTATTATTTTAGTTAAGAAATGTAAGACTAGTTTAAATAGAGATAGAGGGTCTATTCCATATAGTCCATTATATTGGTTGATCGAGCATGACTAGTAGGATTCCAGGATTGGTTCTTTTTGGTTTCGCTTGATTAAGCAAACAGTTAGTTAGATGGATTGTAAGTTTAGTTTTAATCATACCCTGATGATGTTAACATGGTTAGCGAAACGCGCGTCGAGTTCAAAA
>MU181963.1:288372-340317 GCA_016904865.1 Pissodes strobi
CATCTTTTAGGATAATTTTATGTTAAAAAGCGTATCTTCAACTTGGGTGGAACACAGTATATATCATACTATGTTGGGTCACATTGTGTTGTTAATTCAACCTTTCAACGTCATTCGATTCGCAGAGAACCATTGCTATTTTAGTCTAAGGGCTTTATGACCTTGACATTACTTACATTTCCTCATAATGCACTAAAAAAATTAATCACACTTGTTATATTATGCGTTATATATATTTTGTTAAAATAAAATGTAGTTAGAGAGACGTCTGTAGTGTCCTAATTTTGACTAATTAGTGGTCTAATAGATTAATTATCTTACAAGGAAAGATTTGAAGATTGAAGACAGCAGTAAAATAAATTGTGGGCGATAGGATTGAGATATGTAGATCAACTTTAATACTTTTAAGGAGAATATAAGGTCTAAATTAAGTAGATAATTTTGTCAATTGCCAGTGAACCGTGTTATAAACTAGAAGGAATCAAGGAACATTACAATATAGAAGAAGAATTGCAAATAAAATAATATTTAAAGCAGGAAATATTACGTATCGATAATTTAAAGCAAGAACGTTTGTAGTGCATCACATAGAGTTTTGTCAAAAAGAAAAATAATTGAGTGAAAACTTTTCTTAATTCATATGTAAACAAATTGAAATGTCACACCGTTTATGAAGGAAATTATTATATCAACATGAATGTATCCTACTGTGCCAAAAAATCTGCAATTGTAATAAACATACAATTATTCAAGATTTACTTCCACAAACAATAAATACACCCATGACTACTTATAAGATTAGTCACTGTTTATTATGCCATATGAATTAACTGTTAAATGTTAAATTAGTAAAATAGCCCGACTTTCTTTGCGAAGACACGCAGCTTCCTCAGCTGAACCTCCTTTATAATAATAATAAGTGTGAATTACAATAATATGTATGAACAATATAATTATATAAGCAAATGCCTGCAAAAAGGAGCTAAAATCATTTAAAAAATGGTCAAGGTTCAGCTCCCGTGTTAATTATATGATATTCTCTATTCGTCAATCGAAGAACCAATTATAAATTAAACAAAAATAAATATTACTAGTTACCAGTAAATTGTATGCGCCTCTGTCCATGCACTATGCAGTCCAAGCACTCTACAGACTTGGTTTTACTTTTTTTCTAAATGGTAGCAATGGTAATTGTTTCCACTTATGGGGTAGTTGATTATACAGATGGTATATATTACACGTGAAGCACCGCCTAAACATAGCAGTTCTATGTGGAGGTGGCGAAATGCGACCCATAAATCTTAGATTCAGAGTATGGACGTCACGCGCGATAACATTTAATTAAAAACGGAGCCATACAAAAAGGACAGAGAGAACTTCAACAAAGTAATTTAGAGCTGCAGAGATGCGACAGCGTAACATAAGAGCAGAGCAACAAATGGCTCAAAGGCCAGTTTGTTATTATCGCATTATTAAAAAAAGGGCAGAGCAACTACAGGCTCGACAGCCCGTAGACCTTACGTGACTTCTGACTAACTTAATATATTTTTTTCTTTGTCTCCTTCCACGCACTTCTTTCGAATCACAAAGAACCATTAATACATCAACACATTATAGAGATTAAAAAATGCAACAGAAACAGCCTGAAATTCGAGCACGGTCAAAATGACCTGTCAGGCTTCAGATAAGAGTTTTTATAGCTTTCATAATACTCGAGAATGTTTTTAAGGGCAAAATAATTTTCAAGAGCATTAATAAATAAAATTGGTGTGACTTTTTACAACATTCTGCCCGCGTTGAAGCATTCGCTTCAAAAAATAAAAAAGCAACAATAAAATAACAAACTAATAAAAGTTAAAAATATAAACATTATAAATAAAAAGAATTAATATACATATTTAGAACTTAAGAACTATCTGCTTTTTCAATAGGAAGAGGTCATAGCTTTGTGATGGTTCTAGTAAAGAATCCATCTTGTGTTCTTATCTTCACCACTCTTACTCTTCCATCAGCACCAGGCATCACCTCAATGATTCTAGCCAATGGCCATTTTAAGGGCGGTGTATTGTCTTCCTTTAATAAGACAATGTCATTTGGTTTAAGGTTTGAAGAGGGGGTAAACCATTTTGGGCGATTTTGTAACCTGTGTAAATAATCAGTTGACCAGCGCTTCCAAAAGGTTTGCTGTATCTGAGTACACCTCTGAAAAAATGAAAGTCGATTTTCAGGAATGTCTGTCAAATCTCGTTCGGGATAAGCGGTAAGGCTTGTGCCAATAAGAAAGTGACCGGAAGTCAGACATTGCAAGTCTGACGGGTCACTTGAGAGTGGACAAAGGGGGCGGGAATTAAGAATAGCCTCTATTTGAGTAAGAATGGTATTCAATTCCTCGAAAGTGAAATGAGCGTTTCCAACAAGACGGTACAAGTGGTATTTAGCGCTTTTTACTGCGGATTCCCACATACCTCCCCGATTGGGACTACGAGGTGGGATAAATTTCCATTCCGTTTGCTTAGTAGCTAAAAAGTCGGATATAATATTGGAATGTTGCTCTTTCTTTAAAAAGTCGTAAAGTTCTTTAATATAATTCCTAGATCCTAAAAAGTTGGTAGCATTATCGCTAAAAATTATACTGGGGTTACCACGTCGTGAGATAAATCGTTTAAGTGTCATTAAAAAAGATTCAGTTGATAAACTAGAAACTAACTCTATATGTACAGACTTTGTGCTCATGCACACGAAAATTGCTAAGTAGCATTTGATAATTCGTGCTTTTCGTAGCCTAGAGGATTTTATTAAAAAGGGTCCGCCAAAATCTACACCTACTTTTTCAAATGGTCGAGAAATCCTAACTCTATTTTTTGGCAAGTTTGCCATAACTTGTTGACTAGACTGAGCATGGAACCGATAACACATTACACAATTCCTTATAATACGTTTTGTTTCGCGTAATCCGTTAAGTGGCCAAAAATTCATTCTGAAATTGGACAACACGTTTTGAGGCCCAGCATGTCCTAAGCGAATATGTTCTTGTTTAAGTAAAAGAGACACGATGTGATTGTTTGAGGGCAAAAGAATAGGGTGTTTTTGTCGATAAGGAATGTCAGCGTGTTCCAATCGTCCGCCGACACAGAGAAATCCGAGATGATCAATAAATGGGTTTAGCGATAATAAATTTTTGTTAGACAGCGGTTTATTTTGTTTAAGGTCCGAAACTTCTTTTGAAAAACAGTCTGATTGCAAGTTCATAAGTATAAGATCAAGAGCGTTTTGTTGTTCTCTCACATTTAAAGGTCCGTTTAGTTTTTGTAAATTCGGTTGTAAATTATTTATAAACTGCATCATGTACACCACTGTGCGTTGTAAGCGAGAAAATTTAGAGAATTTCAATCCTATATCAGACCAATATTTGGTTTTGTTTTCGTTTACACTAACTAAGTTCATTTTTCGCTCTTCAGGGGGATTTGTTAAATAAATTTTGGGATTAAAATTGTTTAAATCTAAATTAATATTTTGTAAAAAATTAGGACCGTTCCACCATAACTTAGCACTTAAAATATCGCGAGGTGAGACGCCCCGTGATAACAAATCAGCCGGGTTTTCCGCTGACCTAACGTGACGCCACTGGTAATCATTAGTTAATTCCTGTATTTGTGAAACACGATTGGCTACAAATACAGACCATCGTGATGGATGTGACTGAATCCAATATAACGCAATTTGGGAATCTGTCCAGATATTTACAGGGCCGATATTTATTTTAATTTCAAATATTAAAATAATCTTTTTAATGAGTTTTGCTAAGAGATGCATTGCGCATAACTCAAGTCTGGGAAGGGAAATTGTTTTTATCGGAGCAACTCGAGATTTTGATGTGACTAAAGTACAAGAAATTGAATTGTCAACATAAAACGTTCGGAGATAAATGCACGCAGCATACGCTTTCATGCTTGCGTCAGCAAATGCATGTATTTCAGTTTTTACAATATTTTTATTCTGAAATAAACAGCGGGGTATTTTTAAATATTTTAAATTAATAATATTGTGAATAAACTTGTTCCATTCGTCAAGGAGGGGTTTTTCTAACATTTTATCCCACGAAATTTTAGATAACCAAATTTGTTGCATTAAGATTTTGCCGATCATAATGACAGGTCCGATTAAACCAAGAGGATCGAACATTTGAGCGATCATTGATAAAACCTCTCTCTTGGTAACTCGCAATTTGTCTAAAATTTTGGGAATAGAGATAGAAAAATTATCATTTTGGGGGTCCCAAATAAGGCCTGATACTTTATTGGAGATATTTCGGTCTTTAATATTATATTCAGGGGGTGAAATATTATTACAATATTTTTCGAGGAAAGTACGGTTGTTAGAGCACCATTTATGTGTGTTAAAACCAGCGGATTTTAAAAGATTGTTTAATTCAAAATAAATAGACTCTAGGTCATTGTAATTATCACAACCGGTCAGAATGTCGTCAACATAGCATTGATTAAATAGGGCATCTGCAGCGAGTGGGTCAATACCCCAATGGCAATATTCAGTTGGGCTACTTCTTTTAATACCCTCGTGGCGAGATATGGGGCACTATTAGTACCATATGTAACCGTAGATAATTCGATGCATTGCAGGGGGTCATGAGGGTTTTCACGCCAAATAATATTTTGTAAAAAGGTTTGTCCTGGGTTAACTTTCACTTGCCTGTACATTTTTTCTATGTCAGTAGTGCAAACGTACTTAAAAAGTCGAAATCTAGAAAGGATGTCATATAAGTCAGCCTGCACTTGAAAACCTTTTAAGGTCGTATCGTTAAGAGAGTAACCAGAGCTAGTGACAGCAGATCCGTCAAATACTACACGAAGTTTGGTAGTTGAACTGCTTTCTTTTAGGACACAGTGATGTGGTAAAAAATATTTATTATCTCCACTAATATTTTGAAGTTCAAAAGGCACAATTCTTGCGTGTTTTAGGGATAAATATTCGTCGATAAATTTTTTATAGTCGGATTTTAACTCGGGATTTTTATCAAAGCGTTTTTCCAAATTAAAAATCCTTTTCTTGGCCATTGCAAATGAGAGTCGCCTAGTTTTTGATTTTCATTGGGGGTTTTTAAGAGAAGGTTTACTTGAAAAGTACCGTTTTTTAGAATCTTTGTGTTTTTTACAAAAATTTCTTCCGCCAGTTCTTCGTCCGATGTCAAGTGAGTATGACTGGGTATATCTTCTAATTTCCAAAAATTAATTAGAGCGTTATCGAGGTCAGCATTCGATACTTCAGTTTTTAAAAATAACGAAACACTTTCGTTCCTTAGGGCCACATGGCTTGCATGCATTAGAGAGCGATTTGGGTACTGCGGCACACTGCCCGCGATAATCCAACCTAAATGTGTATTTTGTAGAAAGGGCATGGCACATGAGACTAAAAATCTTTTCTCTAAATTTACATTCGAGTACATAAAAACGTCAACCATTTTGTTGGACATTGAAGAATTTTGCGATATACCTGAAATGTGTAACAAGTGATCATAAGGAGTATATTGGAGTTTTGTTACAAGTCTTTTGGTAATAAACGAGTTTTGACTGCCAGTGTCTGAAAGCAGTTTAGCTTGTACAGGGGTTTTATTTACAGAATATAAAGTAACGGTAGCTGTCGCTAAGAAAATACGAGCATTTTTATTTGAGACAGCAGATAACGTTCAGTTTTCGGGTAATTGCCTCTGAGTACTGTCCTGTCGTTCCCTTGAAAATTGTTGATTGTTCAAAAACCTTCTTGAGTCCTGATTAACGGGTAGGAAACGATCATTTGTCTGCGATGATGGTTGTCTATCTTGAAAGGGGAAAGGGTTTGCAAGGAGTGTTAGGTTTGAAAGAATTGATGTGTAAAAGAGTGTGATGTTTTCTCGAACAAACAGAGCATCCTTGAGAGCGGCAAGAGTCTTCTGCATGCTTTGTTCCCAAACAATTCATGCATATTTGTTTATGACGAATAAATTTAGTTTTTTCTGCGTGTTGCAAATTTTTAAACTGCTCGCATGAATAAAATCTGTCTCCATCACCAGAGCAATATATACAATGTTTATTCGGTAAATGGAAATTACGAGCTAACGGGGGATTAGGATTATTTACAGGGGGTGGTGCAAAAGTATTGCTGGCAACATGAGAAAATCTGTTGTTATGTGGCATCAAAGACGAGTCTATTTGGGGCTTACAAGGTCTTTGAGTAGGTATGTCAGAGGCTGACAGATTTTCCAAAACATTACAACGTTTCTCTAAAAATTTAAAAAATTCAGTGACTGATGGCAATTTTTTCAGATTCCTTTCTGATTCAAACGCCTTACGCGTGCCAAAATCCAATTTACGTTCTAAAATATTTAAGAGCAATAAATCCCAGTGTTCAACAGGACACTTAAGATTTTTAAGAGATTCCAAACTTCTTTTACAACTTGTAAGAAAATTCCTAAGAGAAGTTGCGTTGCATTTATTTATGTTTGGTAAATCCACTAGAGCATTTATAAGCGAATTTATAATAACAAATTGATTTTGTTATCGCTCAATAAGAATATCTAAGGCTGTTTGAAAATTGTCATGTGTCAGCGTTAGGGCCTCGATTAATTTGAGTGGTTCCCCTTTAAGAAAGGACTTCAGATAAATAAATTTTTGGATATTAGTTAACGTAATATCATTTAATATTAATGCCGAAAACAGTTGATAAAAAAATTCCCATTCAGAGATGTTTCCGCAAAATAAGGGAATACTAATTTCGGGTAACTTTACATTGTGCGAAATCTGAGGTGCTACCGGTTGCTGGTGAATAATAATTGGCTGAGATTGTGCAGATGGAATTCTTAAAGGAGATAAGAAATCAATACAGTTTTTAATATCAGTTAGAGCTTGAACATATTTGTCCTCAATTTCATCCCTATTTTCAATATCAGTCCCATCCTCATCCAATCTATTTGGTCTTGGATTTTGGAGTACTGATTAAAAGTTTCATTCAAATGCACTTCCCTAGCTTTAAATGCGTTAACTTCATTTATAGTGTCTTTGTTTTTTGTTATCCACGTTAAAATTCGTGTCAGAGAAGATTTGGCAAACTTACGAGCAGTTTTTAACTCATCCATCTTATTATAACTTAAAAAATATACAAATTTATAGAGAAACAATTTAAATATTGTAAATAAATTGGGCATAAAAACAATGAGTGTTAACATTTAAAACAACAAAAAAAACAATGTGCATTTTTAGCTTACTAATTACAAACTCCGTACTACAATACAGAGAAAAATATCAATAAACAAATAAAAATAAACAAGTAGCTATACTCAAGAAACGTGCGAGCTTAACATGAATATAATTTTTTAAATATACGACATAAAATAACAAATAAATTCAGGGCAACCATAGAGCCATCTATTTATAGAGAAATAAGCGATAAAAGTAATAGTTTTAGTTTGTAAAAGTTGTAGAGCCTCCAATAGAGCTAAATAAAAATAAATTTAATTAATTAAAATAGTGAATAACTAAAATAATCTAGATCTAATCTATTTTTATTATTTAGAGTTTAATTAATATTTATTGAGAGCTACTTTCTTTTAAAAAACCTTATACGTTTAAATGGCAGAGTTGTGTCCGAGAATTAAATTTAAGTCACTGGTGATACCGACTACGTTGGGGTTTGGAACCTTCGGCAACATGCACTAAAACAGAGTTTTATCCACAATACCGAAAAAGAATATTTGCACTCGACGCGCGTTTCGCTAACCATGTCAACATCAGGAGATGATTAAAACTGTTTTACAGTTTAACAGTTTTAATCATCTCCTGATGATGCTAACATGGTTAGCGAAACGCGCGTCGAGTGCAAATATTCTGTTTCGGTATTGTGGATATAACTCTGTTTTAGTGGTGATACCGAAATAAAAAGTCACTAACCTTTTTGTCTTCATTTAACCTCACCTCACTGTTCCTGGGTTTCTTCACAAAGAGTTCGATGTACAACAGGCGTCAACAGCGATGTTACTTTTCCTGGGGTGCTGGTTACAGTTTTCCTTTGAAGGTGTATCCGGTTCTCGAAGGACCAAATGATGGGGAATGGATGTTGCTTCTCACTCCAACACAAAGGGGGACATAACACTTGGGTTATGTCGTAGAACCGCGTAACTGGTTCTGGTTAAATGTTCGAAGGACCACAGCCATAGGCTGAATTTATTGTTTCAGGAAAAGTTACATTAACCCACATTAAACACAAAAGTCCAAATTTGAGCATTAATAAATAAAATTGGTGTGACTTTTCACAACAAGGATTAATACAGTTGCCTGTCATCAGCATATTGATGTACTTTGCAGTGTTTTAGGCATGATGTAATATTGCTTGTATAGATACTAAATAACAAGGGACCCATCCATCCCTGAGGAACTCCGCAAGAAACATCCCCTCTTTCAGATTGGCCCGCAGTTGTTTCCACAAATTGACATATGTCAATCAAGTAATTTTCAATTAATTTCACCGCAGTTTCAGAGAACCCAATACACTTTAAAATAACCAATAAAAGCTTTTGAAAAAATATTTTGAAATGGAGTGAATTAAAAACGTATAAAGCAAATCAGTAGCAATTCTTTTAAAATTTCTAAAATTTACCGACTGCTCACTATTTTTTAAGTTGGGCACCTGCAACGAACACGAAACCAAACAATGATCTGACATAATAGCCACATCTCGCACATCCACACTTTCCGGAATAATAATTAAATCAAGTAAACTTTTTTTGTTTTAGAGATTCTAGTTGGATCTGTAACTATTTGTCGTAGATTAAATGAGTGTATGCTGTCCAGTAGTGTGGATGAGAAAGTTGTGTGAAGGTCCGATAAGTCCACATTCAAGTCACCTCCACAAATTACATAATCATAAAACGGTGAGAACCGAGACAGCGTGTTTTCAAAAACGGTTATAAAATCTAAAAAGTTTTTTTTGGTGGTCTATGAAAAGAACCTACAATATACGTTTGTTTATTCAATTTTATTTCAATCCAAACTTGCTCTAAACTTTCGTGTAATTGAGAATCCAATATTTTGTAATTAAATACTTGCACACTCAAAAAGCTACTTTTAGGTTTTTCATATTGGTCAATAAATACCTATAAATATTATTTACCTAAAATTAACAAAATTCAAATTTATAAGAATAGAAACAGAGTTATTATAAAGCAACAACTAACAAAAAATGGTTTTTCTCTTCAATTGCAAATTATTTATATTCCAAAAAATAAAAAAGACCACTTTTTATTACAACAAAGTGACTTTCCCCGATTGTTATCGAATAACAAAACTATTCCTAATTTCTCCCCAATCAATGTTGATAGAGTTGATTTAACCCAAAGAGTCTTCGAAAGTGATCAGATACCCTCCTTTAGTAGGAAAACTACACACAAAAGACCTAAACCTAATACTCCCCCACCACAACCGAGCTATAATAAAAAAGTTCACCAAACTTGCTTATTCCCCTCACCTAAAAGGATCAGAGTTACCCCCATAAACTCAATGAACTCCTCACAATATATTCCGGACACCCTTGAACCTCCAAACAATGCAAAAAATAGGTCTCTGAAAGGAGGCAATCCTCCATTTCTCAACTAGTGAAATAGGTTTGGTTAATGATTGTATAGAAAGTTTATCCAGAGAGAAGGAAAGTCAAATGGATGAGTGGGGATCTCAACAGGGACCCTCTCATAGATATTGATGTAATATATCCTTTATGAATATTTTACAATGGAATGTTAGAAGTGTGTGTGCTAATCGCTCTAATTTGCAGATTCTCATCAAAGAACACGCACCAGATATTATTGCTCTAAGTGAAACCTGGTTAAACCCAGGTTTGTCGGCAAACTTCCCATCATTCTCGGCATTTAGACAAGATCATCCTGATGGCAAGGGGCAAGGGGGTCTTGCCCTGTTCATTAGAAATCATATAGATTTCACAGAATTTAATTTTGACACCTCATATTTTCAACAAAATATTCAAATACAAATTATTAAAATAACTGACTGTAACTCATATATAGCTAATTGCTATATCCCGCCATATGCTGTGCTTAATTCGGCTGATTGGAGACATTTGGTAAATTCGATTCCGGATCCTAAAATCATAATCGGAGATTTTAATGCTAATAATCCAATATGGGGTAGCACACTGGCTAATAGGAATGGTAAAGTAATAGGGGATTCTTTGGATGAAGGGAGGATTTCAATTTTAAATGATGGCAGTGCAACTCGTTTCAATATTCCTAAAAATAATATATCTGCAGTTGATTTATCTATGTGCAGCCCTAACCTCGCTACAAGAATATGGTGGGAACCTTTGACGATTGCGGAAATAGTGACCATTTTCCTTTAATTATGAATTACAAGAACAGTAGAAACTTTTCCACTCCAACAACGAGTAACTCCACTTACAAGAGAAATTTTAAAAAAAGCTAATTGGAAGTATATCAGGACAAAGTTATGATAGCACTTCTCACTAGAGGCTTGAAGTTAGTACAACACGTAAACCTTAACATAGGCATAAACGCAAGAATGTATACGTTTACGGAACCCTTCAGAGCTTTGTAAATTGCTTGTTGAAGTAGCGCCAGTAGCGGACCGTGGTGGCTGGTCGCAAGTAACGTGAAAACGTCAAAGTCATCAACTGCCAATAGATTGTAAAATCCTAGCCTGGCAATCCACATTCCACAATATGTTTTTATCTTTTTTTCGTGTTTGGTGACATATTTTTATTTTTTGTTGAAATAGAAATAAGAAGGTACGCATTTGGCTTTATTTTTTATATTTATGCCCCCCTTAGTATTACATAAATGAACATATAAATTACTTACTTTCCTTCGTTCAGTTCAGATTTTATTAGGTATTTTTTTACCAAGTTTTGAACGCGTTCCCTAAGGGTTCGGATGCTAACTGATTTTTCAGTAATTTGAATCATATTTAGTTGTATGGTATACCACCTCTCGGGGTCTTCGTAAGGATTTTGTCCATAAACCTCCCTTAGCAAATGAAGGTCATAGTTTTCGTTGAACCGAAACCGAGTGCTAAAAATGTTTTCAGTACTCATATTGCGCCAAAATATACCGAATTCCGAATTATCCAAAAATAAATTTAGAATAATCAGACAAACCACGTGTCTCTGGAATAATTACAAATAAAATAAATGTGTAACCAATAACCACGAAAACCATTAAATTGAAGTTTGACGTGCCGACTGTTCGAGATTCTGTCACAAAAAGCAACAATTTCATCACGTTTCAGGTTGCTGCCATGTTGTGGGGAAACGCAAGCCCACGTAGTCCGTAGAACGCTAACGTGGATAATTTTCGAATGCGCATGAGCACATGACAATCTACACGTTTAGGTTTACGTCGTTGGCATAACTTCAAGCCTCTACTGATGCTCACAGAGGTTATGGGGAATTTAAAGATATTATAAACGCTGCAGCAGACGAATCTATACCTACCATTGCTAATGACAATAATAAAAAATTTAAATCTAGAATCCCATGGTGGGATGATGAATGCTAGCAGGGGCTGGCTCGAAGAAGGATTTTCATTAGTAACTTAAAATATAGCCCTAATTGGGAAAAATATTTACAAACAAAAAAGTTATTGCTGAAACACGCAGACTATTTCGATCAAAAAGACGGCAAAGCTTCCAGAAATTTTGTTCTACGTTAAACAGGCTCTCTCCTCTACAGAATGTCATTAGAAACTTTTCAAATGTTAATAGTAATACAAGAAATTGCAGTCTTCCAGGCAGCAATTTAGCAAAGGAAATCCTTGCAAATTTAAGTGTTTGTAATATTGAGCCCAACTTTATGTTATTAGATCGATTAGAGAATCCTAACAAATTTACAATGATAGAATTAGATAGTGCCTTGAGTAGTAAGCAATTATTACTAAATATATACAATGGATGCCTAGAAAGTGGAAGTATTCCAAATGAATGGAAGTCGATGCTCATATACCCTATTTTAAAACCTAACAGGAATAAAGATTGTGCCTCTAGTTACAGACCAATTGCACTTACTTCTTGTGTAGCCAAGGTTCTGGAAATTTTGGTAAAAAGCCGAATAGAATGGGAGCTAGAAAACGGTTGCAGGTTATCAAAAAAGCAGTTTGGTTTTAGACTAGGGAAGGGATGTCTGGATTGCTTATCATACTTAACGTCTAAAGTCCTATGCGAATTTTCGAAAAATAAATTAACCGTGGCAATCTTCTTGGATATTTCTGCTGCCTATGACAATGTAAATGTTCGATTATTGTATCACAAACTGGGTGGACTCAACATACCCATACATGTCTCCAATTTAATCTATGCACTCCACGCGACTAAAAATGTTTATATCAAAGACAGAGATCAAGAGACTCATGGTCCGTCTCAATCGACGTTGGGACTGGCCCAAGGTTCCCCCCCCTTAGTCCTTTGTTATTTAATATATGCACCAGATATCTTCATCACATTTTGCCTAACGACATCTCTGTAATACAGTATGGTGACGATCTGGTCATATTATTAACAGGGAAGGACATCACAAGATTGATAGAGCAAATTAACTCTGCCTTGTACACCATGCATCTTTGGTTCGAGGAACTCAACCTTTCACCACGGCACATATAACAACCAGCAATATCACATCTTCTTTTTTCGCATCTGCGCAAGTTCGCGCGCAAGATATTCCTTGGTAGGAAATCCGTCAAACTGCTGCCAGCGGCGTCGTGTTTTTACGACTGGTTTATTTTATTACTATTGGAGTTTAATCAAAACCATAGGCGTGTATTTGTCAAGTAATTGACATTGTGAGAGACAAACGTTGTTTATAACATTGTGTAATGCAAAAAGCCATGATGTTTAAGCAATAAGCACTTGTACAAACCAGATATATTCTTCCAAGAAGAATTGCTTTAGATTTCCTGCTCATACAACAAGGTATACATATATTTCATAACCCATTGATATTTGAAATTTTATATTACGGCTCTGTTAAAGGAAAATCATACTTATATATATATTTCAAATCCAGCCCTGACTTTTCCTACCCAACTGACATTAGCAAGGTCAAATTTAATTTTTCGCCTGACAGGTAGAGTAATATTGCTGGTTGTTATATGTGCCGTGCTTTCACTGTCTCCCAATAAATCCAAAGCCATCCTATTTAGACCAGGACAAAGCTCGATGAACTTGGATCCAGTCATTTGCAATAATTCTATAATCCCGTGGGTTAAGGAAACCAAATATCTGGGTGTAACTGTCCACAGTAATTTGAAATGGAATAAACAAATTTCAGACATAAAAGTAAAAGCCAAAAAGGGGATTAATGTAATGAGGGCTGTCTGCCGCGTCTGGTGGGGGGCAGACCCGTTGACGTTGATGCACCTGTATAAAGGGATTGTACGCTCCCATATCGAATATGCTGCTATTCTATTTAAACCTATAGCCAAATCTTTGTTACAAAGTTTAGACAAATTGCAATTTGAAGCATTGAGGATTGTGACGGGATGCATGAAATCCACCCCTACAAATGTCCTGTTGGCGGAATGTTCTGAGATATCTTTGGAAATGAGAAGGAAAATGCTATCTCAAAAATTCATCGTTAAAAATTTGGCATTAGCAAACAACAAATAGTATCTACGATGGATGATGTGACAAACAAATACTGGAGGAGGAAAGATCCCCCTTACCTAATTCAGGCTTTCATGGAACTGCTAGGATATAGAGAACAATTGGAAATCAATGAAGTGCTTCCATGTTATAAATACAATTTTCTAAACCAACTTACCAAAATTTCGTTTGTAGACCTGGGACTGGAAAAATGTCTATGGCGTATTTTATCCTTCCTTGGATTTTAAGTTCTCCGAACGTCTCCCATCTGAAATGCAGATCTGCACTGCCGAAATTATAGCAATCCACAGAGCCCTTTGGCTATGTATGAAAGAGACAGCAACAGGGCTATCATTTTTACAGACTCAGCAAGTGCTATCCAAAAGATCAACAAAAATACTATATCCCCTAAACTGGATCATATATCATTTCAAACTAAACAATTAATCTTAGATGCAAATCGTAATGACTTTAACATCGTTTTATCATCGATTCCAAGTCATACAGGCATTCAGGGAAATGAGATGGCAGATCAGCTTGCCAATATCGGCAGAGCAGTATTCCATTAGATATCAAACTGGACAAATATGACTTAATGCCACATATTAAACAAAATACCCAAAAACAATGAAATTCGGAATGGAAAATCTCCACTCAGACGAAAGGCGGTTGGTACGCTTCAGTGCAAAGGGAATTCCCACTAATCCCTTGGTATAATAAGGTAATATATGTAGACAGAAGACACATTACCACAATAATTCGAATGAGGACTGGACATTGTCTGTCCCATCTCATCTATTCAAAATTGGTGTGATTAATAACCCAAATTGTGAGTGCAATACCGGCACTGCAGATCTTCAACATGTCATTTTTGAATGTCCTGTGATGGACGGAGATTTGTATCAGGAATTGACAAAAGCAGGAATCGACAGTCCGATTTCAGTTAATTCTCTCCGTTCTAACATTAACAATAACTCTATTAGACTCAGAATGGGATATCTCTTGCATAACAAGACTAAAATGTGAAAAATATCATACTTCCAGTCACATATACATACATAATAAAAAAAATTTGGCCTAATTTTTTTATCTTTCGACTTTTTTTAGTGTTACAAATAGTATAAGCCTGTTCTCTTCTTTTAATTGAGTGTTTACACCCATTCCTTTATTCCTGTCTTCCGAGGCAACATTTCTGATTGTGTAATGCTCTTCCGTTGCCCTACAGAGAAAAGAGTTTATCCTTTGTTGTGTATGTTTTATACTAACTTTCATTTTAGCCCAAGCAGTCGCTTATTTAATTCGACTATGACGAAAGTCAGACGCCTTTTACTAGGCAGTCCGGAAGATAGGAAACACCAGTAGCTGGGTAAATGCGTAACCGCGAAGCCCATGACCAATCAAGCAAGCAAGCAAGTCAACGTTTGTGAGACAATAATATGCTTATTGGACATAAAGGAGGTTCAGCTGAGGAAGCTGCGTGTCTTCGCAAGGAAGGTCGCGCTCTTTTACTAATTTATGAAGTGAGCGCACACCTGTGCCAGATTGGTGGTTTATCTGTTTTAAGGGCAATAATAAGATTGTTCTAATGATAAACTGCGTATTTTGCAGGCATACATTATTATATGTATAAAAAAATGCGATTTAATATAATGTGTACAACAGTACACGGTTATGCTGATAATTAAAGGTCAGTTTTCAGCTTGTTTGGACTTTATTGATAAGCTTTCAAATCATCGTTCAACATTTCGACAGTTTCAAAAAAACGGTGCAGGAATTATACTAACAACCGACATACAACGTAACAACCTAGAGAACTAATAAATAGCACAACATAGAAGTGATCAATTGAAAGCAATAAAAACATTAAAAACATAGAGAAAAAATCAATAAGGACACTGTGTACTTATATTATAGTAAAATACCTTACCCAGATTATTCGAGCTACGGATCTCATTAATTTAAACGATCTATACTTTTTGTAATAAATGCCTGTACGGTACTAGTACTTGCCGAGATGTTTGGTACTGATTCTCTTTTCTTTTATCGATTTGCATTCGAATTTAAGCTTGAAATAATATAGGAAGTGGTAATCCCCAATCAACACTATATTTTTGGTTTAGAAGAAGACTAAAAGGAGGAGGTTAATATAGAAAAATGGTAGTTTATGGGTAGTTGATTGATTAAGAAACGCATTGATTGTAAATTATTGCATTGCGATTATGCATAATTCTTTATAATATTACAATAAATGGCAATTAAGTTTTGTGTGTCTTTATTAAGGTTTATATTGGGTTTATTAGTAGTTATATGGCACATTTCCAAGAAAAGTCTTTGATGGAAGTTAGGGTGACTATCTAAGATAGTGGACGACTGAAAGTCAAAATGGTATCCTGTATCAAAATGGTGCTTTGATAGTCCTGTTTTTGGATTGTCTGATTTTGTAATATTACAGTTCCTTCTGTTTTCTGAAATACGATTTTTTAGATATTGTTTTGTTTGGCCTATATAGCATTCATTGCAGTTGTTACACGGTATTCTATATACTATGTTACTTGCGTTATCTTTTGGGGTTGGATGTTTAACGCGAAAACAAATTTTTTTTGTTATATATAGCCACTTTAGAGTTTCGTGTTCTAAGCTTCTCACTGAGGGGTTTAGACAAACCTTTCACATAAGGTATTTTATAATAACTCTTGGGCGTTTGCAAGTTATGCTGTGCGTTGTCACCACTGTTGATATTTCTGCGGGGTTGTTCGTAAAATACGGTTGATAAAACCTATGGGGTAGTTATTTGCACATAGGGGGCTTTTTAGTAGATCTATATTTTGTTTCCAAATTTTGTTTTGGAGTTGTTTAATTATATTGACTCTTTGGTGAAGTGGATGCGCCGATTGGTAATTAAGTATTCGATTCGAACTGGTGGGCTTTTTGTATGTAAGTTCAAAATTATTTTGTTGTTACTTTGTATGAGTAATAGATCCAAAAATGGTAGTTGGTTGTCTTTTTGGACTTCGTAAGTAAATTCTAAGTTTACGTTAATAGAGTTCAATTTCTTTAACCGAGTTCACCTTATTTTTCGGAACAGCTGTCACCGAGTCATCCATATATAAATAGAAGAACGGGATATAAAAATCGAGACTTTCCAACGTCTTGGTCACATTATAGTCCATTACTAAGGTGGCCAGAATTGGACCGATTGGGGCTCCCATAGGAGTACCAAAGGTTTGTTGGTAGTATTGACCTTCATAAACAAAAAAACTGCTTTTAAAAGTAAATTTCATGAGTGAGTAAAAATCTTCTTTGTTTATTTTTGTGTGTTTGGATATTTCTGTCCAATGCAAATTGATAATATTCATACCTAAGTCCTAAGGTATATTGGTAAAGAGAGACTTGACGTCAAAGGAAACCAACTCGTAATCATCGGGTAGGTTTACATTTTTTAATTTATCAGCTACTTCATAAGAATTTTTAACATTATGATGACATTTTGGAGATAAATTGTTTAGTATGTTATGTAAATATTTTGAGATTTTATATAATAATTTACAATCAATGCGTTTCCTAAACAATAAACTACCCATAAACTACCAATTTTCTATATTAACCTCCTCCTTTTCGTCTTCTTTGCTGCAATAAACCAAAAATATAGTGTTGGTTGGGGATTACCACTTTCTATATTATTTGAAGCTTAAATTCCAGTGCAAATCGACACAAAAAACACCACACATCTCGACAAGTACTAGTACCGTACAGGCATTTTTTACAAAAAGTATAGATCGTTTAAATTAATGCGATCCGTAGCTCGAATAATCCGGGTAAGGTATTTTACTATAATATAAGAACACTGTGTCCTTCATGATTTTTTCCCGATGTTTTTAATGTTTTTTATTGCTTTAAATTGATCACTTCTATGTTGTGTTATTTATTAGTTCTCTAGGTTGTTACGTTGTATGTTGGTTTTTAGTATAATTCCTGCACTGTTTTTTTAAAACTGTCTAAATGTTGAACGGTGTTGAAATGCGTATAACGTTCTTTGTTCCTTTTTTAGCCTTGAGAATGATGCGGAATGCATCGAAACGTTGGCATTTGATTTGAAAGCTTATCAAGAAAGTCCAAACAACCTGAAATCTGACTTTTAATTAACAAATTTATGGACGAAAACCACATTACATTATGCTGATAATGTTTGTCTACATAAAGTTGAGTACCATCATATGATCTATAATGTTCCAAAGAAATCCGAAACATGCTTTATTCGATAAATAATTGTGGTAATATGGTCAAATAATTACATTTTAAAAATAAGATCGCAACGTCCATTTGTTGTGAAGATGAGAAACATATGTACCAGACTATTATATTAATTCATAATTTTTTATATTTCGTAGGTGACGAAATGGAAGATAGCATGATAGGTGACGCAGCAACGTTTGCAGACAATCACAACAACAGTCAGGCAAAACTAAATCATCTGATTGTTTGGCAAGTGTCAAATAATTAAACAGTGATAGTGAGGTTACCTGACAGAGTGTCTCGACATTTATTTGGATGGCAAATCAATAATTTTGCCCTGGAACTATATTTTAAACATGTTTCCTTTTTTAACTGAGTAGATTTATGAAAATATTAGTAATCGCAGGGGTTTGAGATTTGTTTGCCATCCAAGCAAGATAATAGTCATAACAGTATGCCATCTGATGCTATCTACAAAGAGCTGCTATTTACCCGACCGACAGAGAACCTTCCGGTCGTAAATGTGGGCTAAATGACGTTCTGAAGTAACTTAAACTATGTCGAATGTTATAACTTAACACCTGTGTGTTGCAGAAGTAAAATATGTGCAACATCAGTAGTATTGAGATTGTTTAAACTTTACAGTGTCACCAACTGGTCCCCCTAAAATGTTTATACGTGATAAATTAACCACGATTTGCTCGATACATGACGTCAAGTATAAGAACGGATAGCAAAAAATACAGATGGATTAGAAGTTTAAATATCATATTTTTGTTCATAAATTAACAAAGCAGCTCCAAAACAACGTTTTTTTTGGTATTTAAGACATAATGTTCTATATTACGTCAAGCTTGAGGGAATGTTAATTTCGTAAAATGTATTTTCTGTGTATGGAACCTGCAAATTGATCAGAGTTTGCCTTTAGAATACTTTTGATGAAGGGTTCGTCTATTGTCATATGGTATTGCATGCTTAATTTTATTATACCCTGAGAAAAGGATTAGATTTTCTTTAACATACTCTAATCTTTTCAAAACAGCTTTATACCTGCATTAACAGTAGCCGAATTCAGTATTGTTCTCTATGAGCATTTGAACGATGATATTAATGACAGCGTGATCGACGTCTTGAAGCGCAGATGATGTATAAAATAAAACATTATTTATTGCATGTAAAATACAAAAGAGTTTGTGTGGAAATTTCTGCAGAGCGTAGTTTAATAACCACCGCGATAACACAATAGAATTAAGTAAAAAATAATGATGAAAGTATTCCCTAATTTAACTTTTTTAAGTAGTCCACTATTATGAATGACCTGCCTGAGAGATATTAATTAACATAATGTGTCAACAAGCCTTGAGCCGTCCCATAATTTCAAAAAGGTAGTCGCGGAAGTTCGTAAAAAAAAACTATGAATCAAACTACTCTTGTATAAATCACCTTTGATCCATATTAAGGTCGATTCTCACTTGCGCGGCAGTCAGCTCGGCAACGCAACAAATTCCCACAACAATCAGCTCGGAGACGCAACGCCAGAGAAGCTGTCGCCTCAATGAGAATATGTAGTCCTTTATACTACACGTTAACTAAATGACCATGATTATTAATTTACATACCTCACCCACTGTTTCTGAACTATGTAGTTATAAAGCTATACAAATGATTTGTAAATGCATTTAAATGTGTGCAAAGAACCATCCTGACTGCAGCTAGTGTTTATTTTTAGTTAAACCAACAACTCCTAACGAGGTGTTGGTTAAACTCGTATAATACCGAGACTGCACTACTACTTGAAGAGTTGCGTTAAAGTGTAGATTCAGTATAAAAACAGGAAAGCTTAAGGAATTTATTCCCTGCCATCATGTTCTGTCAATATCATAAATCTCATGATAAAAGTATAAGTCAAAGGCAGAAAACAACTGATCTATGTCTGTAATGCGATGCTCGATAACATCAAACCGGAGGACTCTGGGCTGTGAAGTAATACATACCGATTAATTTCCAGTTGCGAAAGAACTACCACTGGACTGGCTTTACACTTCTATCGAATTATACACTACTTTTTTTAATAGAGTTTGAAACTATTGCATTGTTTGACATAAATCTTGCGTTCAATTAAATTTAATTTTGGTACATTAATCAAATGAAGTTGTGTGTGTTCTTATAAAAACCCTTAGTTTAATGAATGGAGCCTTAGATTTAAGGCTGTAGGTTGTCATAATTTAGCAAAACAAGAATTTTCTGTTCATGGATATATTTTAAAAACTTGTCTATACGGCAAGAAAAAATTATATAGGTTAATTTTAAACGTCACTTAACCTCTGTCGATTGTGGTGGCATTTATTAGAAACGTTTTTATTGCTGGTATTAATTCATTTCGGCCGGAATATCTTTTAGCTGCGTAATGAAAGGGCAATAATTTTTATTGTAAAATTGATTCATTCGCCTTTGATCAACACATGCCTACCCAAATAGGCATACGTTTCGTTGATAATTTTATCCTATCAACTTCATTTTGAACGGTTTAGTTTAAATTGTGTACGTCTCGTACAACATCTATGTTTTCCGGTGTTGACACAGAAATCGATATTCTTATTAATATAATAGTGACATTTCCGTTAATGTTGTCAAGATCACTTGCCAGATTTATCCTATATGATTTTGTATTATTTCTCTAATTTTGGATACAAAATATGTTATTTTTGTATCTCCTATAAATAAGCCTGTAGGTCGGATACCAAATATTTCAGAAAACCATATGCATATATTTTAGATTTCGTCCACTTGGATTGTATGAAATGAGAGTTTAATTTCAACTCACTTTATATGCGTATTAAGCTGAACAGATGGATCAAACTTTTAAAAAAATATTTTTCATATCCAAAATTTTAAAAGTAATATTTAGTTCTGTCCAGTTAGGCTCAATTGAGTTGAGTTTGAGGTACTATGGTGGCAGTTTGGCACTTCATCGATCGTATAATTTTTTCCCCTCCCTGTATTGTAAACAACCCATTTTGACACTGTTTTGAAGGACGTAAGTGAGAATTACCAAAAAGGTATCGATTGCCCTTGACGACGGGTTGTAAGTCAACTTACCACCCTTGGGTGGTAATAATTTATGCCACCCTGTATTCATTAAGTTTAAACTACAAACAGGAGATACCTTTAATTTTTTATTTCAACAACAACGTCAAGCTAACAATGATTTATAAAAATGGAGTAATATTAAGTGAAATGAATATTAATAGTACAATTATTAGAATTATGAACATTATTTACAAAATTTGGATAAATGTTTTCTCGTTTTTCTCAATTTGTATGGAATGTTCTGACTCCATAAATTCTCCATCTCTAACCAAGTTTCTTGTTACTCTTGTACTGTAGGAGACTTCTGACTTCGTTATATTGTACAAAATTTTATTTACAACTTCCTTTTTATTGTTGACGCTCTCGGCTACATAACTTCCGCAATAGTTGCAGATTTCCATCTCCCATGTCGCTTGAGAACTAAGACATCAACTCCAGTATTTGCTAATAAAGTGGTCGACGTTCTTCTAAGGGAGTGTCCAGTATACTGCTTAAAATTCTCAAAGTTCAGAAATTTAGCAATTTTACTTGGAATTGAAGCAATCGTGATTTTCCCGACAGGCTGATTTAAGCACTTTCCATTTTGATATCGCATGAAGAAGCGAGGATTAAAATTCGTCATGTGAGATCTTATATAAATGTAATTTTTTCTTCAAGCGTCAGTAAATTCGTCATTACTCGACTGTGTAGGCGGCCGTGAAGTTTCATTTTTCCTCCGCCGGAGCTTTACTTTTCACTTTTCCGCCGGCGGAGGTAAAACTGTTGTCGTAGCAACATAGATACAATACAAACACACAACAAACAAAATAAGCGTCAACAACTCAAGATTTATTAAACTAAAATTTGTATTTATCACTCAATTTGTGCACTGCATTTCTAAAAATCACTAATTTAAGAACAAATTGGTTACTATTTAATCGAACTTACCCAATAACTGCTTATCAATACGGAAATAAAACGCAATCGGAGACGCAATTTTAATTCATAAAATATGACAAGTGTCCACTGACAGGCTTTGTGTTACATTACTATAGCAACAACCTGTGCCTATTCACCGACACCGGTCTAAGCCCCCTTAAGAACCCACTTATCTTTAACAATAATTATTATTATTACTATTAAAAAGAGATGTTTTTGCATTAATTTGTCGACATTTGAAGAAAAAATAGCATATTTTATTTGGAGGAAAAGTTACTTTTCATGGCTTGCTCTCTATTACCAGCCTCACTCCGTTCGGCTGCTAAACACGAGCGCGCCATGAAAAGTATCATTTTTCCTCCATATAAAATAATATACTATTGAACTATTTTGACATAACAAACCTCCTCATCGTCACTTTTATTCATGTAAATTTACGTGCCATTCCATTTCAGGAATAGTAACAATTATAACTTCATACCTTAATTCAACATTGCCCATTTTCATTACACAGAGTTCATTAGAACGGCACGCTCCAGCAATTACCATTATCATTACAATCTTCATCATTAAATAAATATCATCGGGGGCTTCAAACAGGAACTTATTCACATTTTCCCTGTCAAACACATTGGATTTTTAGGTTTATATCAGTCATTTCTTCTTTTTAAAAATGCTCGAAGTTTAGGATACTTGGAAATATATAGGATTTCCTCTATGAAAAGCGTGGACTTCAACATGGAATATTCACACCATAAGCTTGATGGAGACTTTAATGCAGCAGATTTTTCGTGAAAGTACACCAAAAGCACGGGTTCTGAAACTAGAGTAGCAGTCTTTGTTTGGCATCATTTCTTGAAGTATTCATACTTCATACCTCTTCCTCGATTTTCTGGCATCAGCGACAGACAAGCTATATTTGCTGATTCTTCTATATCCATTTGGCTATATACAAATCAATAATTTAAGTTTTTCACAATTTTTAATGATAAACTGTCAGCTTGACGACTAGTAAATGTCACTTACATCCCTTATAGTATAAATAACTATTATATTACTTCTTTATATTCTTACTCTGAGCTTCTTGTCTTCGTTTACAAGATACAACTGTTTCAAATTAATCATCGCATCTTCAAAAGCTATATTAACACCACTCGTTTTATATCATCTTTTCTGGAAGCGTAGTTGATATTATTTTCTCGGCCGGAATTTTCGCCTAGCCTAGGTGGTATATTTGCAAACCATTTTTAAAAGTTTTGACCATCCATTTCTTCATGGTAGTCTAATTTTTTTCTCTCAAATGTCCACAGGGCAACCAAACCTTTTTGTCTATTGATTAATTTGTTTTTGTTAATTCTTTTTTCGTACCCTGTATTTTTAAAAGTTATCAGACCGAGTAAAAATCAGCAGTGTACAGAGTGCACCCATAATGTCCCCCCCTTTAATTTTGTTAATTTTGAAGCTACAAAAAAATAAAAACAAAATTGTAGGGTTTTTATTGTAGTTTTTGCACACGTACGTAAAGAAAAAAACAAAAAATTGTATAGTATACAGGGTAGATCAAAACGAAACATTTCTTTAAATCTAGCCCTCATTTTTTATTCGATTTTTCGATTCTACGTAAAATTCTAAGGATTTTTAATGTAACACACTATATGCCTCCTAATACTTTAGGAGTTATTGACAGTTGAAGTCGCTATTTTTTAGTTATAATAATAATTCTTTAATCATTTTTAAAACAGAAGATATAAAAGCACTACTCGAAGCAATGAGGTCGAATTGAGGAGACTCAATATTTATACCTCAATGACTTCGAAAGCTAAACAAAAAGTTATATTCTTAGGTGGCTGTTGCCATAAAAAAAGTAAAAGAACAAACGGTTATTGACAACGTCAAATTAGGTGCTACTTTGAGTCTCGCTAACACTACACATAAGCAGGCCATAAAAAAAAGTTTGTTTACCACTGACAGAGACAGATTTAAATAAATTCAACTAATATTAGTTTAGTGCGTTGAAAATGCCGTATTCAAATGTAGAAAAAAAGAATTATTTTAGAAATATTTATAAAAGCAAACAATAATGTTAAATTGGCCCAAATAGAGCTTAGAACAATTAACCCCAGGATGCATATTTCAGACAGAAAAACTATTTTAAGAATTTATGAAAAGCTCCATCAAACATTAAGTCTGGGGAGAAAAAGAAGAACAGTTAAGGTAGATGAAAACAGTGAATTAAATATATTATTAAAAGTGGAAGAAAATCCAAAAATTTCGTTAAGAAAGGTATCGAAAGAACTAAAAGAAGAGCTTGCTGATTCAAAAAATACGTTCCTTGAAAAAATTCAAAAAACACTAAAAAAGACTGGAATAAAGCATTCAAAGTTAGGCCTACACCCAAATTAACACCGAGGCAGGGAGAAAAAAGGGTGGAATTTTGCCAAACAATGTTGGAGAAGGGAAATTGAAACAAAAATTACAGACCATTACATCACCATTTTCAACCAGTGGCATCATCAATAGAAAAAATACTAGGCAGTGGGCGACAGTAAATCCCCACTGTTTCATTTTTGTAACGAAAACTTTAAACGGAGATAATTATTGAAGTTTTCTGCAGGAAGAATTAGAGGACTATTTTGATGAGTTGCCGTTGGAGCAGGTGAGACACATTGTTTTTCAACAAGATGGAGCTCCACCTCACAATGTAGTAAGAAATCACCTAAGTCAAAATTTTCACCAGTGGATTGGGAGAGATGCACCACTAAAATGGCCGCCTAATAGTCCGGATTTAACGGTCACGGATGCATTTTTGTGGGGAACCTGAAAAGATCGGGTAAATGACTAAATGCCCATAATATTGAAAACGTTGACCATTTAAAGGACCTTATCCGTGCCGAAATTCAAAATTTAAATCAAAATTATGCTCAATCGATTTTGGATGCGTTGGAAAGGCTGCGAAGAACCTACCTAAAATGTATTGAAGAAAATGGCGGACCGGTTGAGCAATTTACATTGTAAAGATCATATTTGTTACATTAAGATATATATTTTGTTGATTGTTTTTTTATAGTCTTAGGTTTATTTTGATTGTGTTCTTTAGTATCTAAAACGTGTAACAGCATTTTCACTAAAGACAAAGCCTGTTTTTAAAAATTGCTTTAAAATCCTATAACCATGTATTGTATTCAGTGGTTTTAAGTATTTTATAAATTTGTCCATAAGACGTATTTTTTGAATCAGCAAGCTCTTCTTTAGTTCTTTCTATAAAGAAATGTTAGGATTTTCCTCGACTTTCAATAATATATTTAATTCACAGTTTTAATCTGTAACTGTTTTTGTTAAGCTTTGAGTAGTGCTTTTGTATCTTCTATTTTAAAAATGATTAAAGAATTATTATTATAATTAACATAAAATATAAATTATAAGACTTCAACTGTCAATATCTCCTAAAGTATTAGGAATAGGCATATAGTGTGTTACATTAAAAATCCTTAGAATTTTAGGAAGAATCGAAAAATCGAATAAATAAAATGGGGGCTAGATTTAAAAAAAATGTTTCTTTTTGATGTATCCTGTATACTATACAATTTTTTGTTTTTTTCTTTACGTGTGCAAAAACCACATTAAAAACCCTACATTTTTGTTTTTTATTTTTTTTTGTAGCTTAAAAATTAACAAAGTTAAAGGGGGGGACATTATGGGTGAACACCCTGTACCATATTTTTCTATGTTACTTTACTTACGCCGTTGGTATACCTTAAACAGACTTTGTATGAACATAATCTTTCCAAGAGGGTTTAGCACCCTTTATCCTGAGGAATCTCCTTCAAACATTTTCCTCTGTAACCTTGGAAACACATTTAATAGGATGGAGATTAAGATCGCATTTTATAACAACTTGTGATATTCTATTGTAACGGTAGTGTATTTTATAGGCCATTAGAATGTTTGTGTTATTTCGGATATATTTATGTTAGTAGAAATTCAATGACTGATGTTTCGAAATCCATGTATTTTGACGTAAAATCTGGCAAAATGCTATAAGAAAAAGATAGAAGTTTATCCCAAAAAAAAGTTCAGTAATTGTCAGCATAGTACAAGGGTGGCCCAATGGCGTATCCTGAACTGCTATTTAAATTATTCGGATTAACATGTGAATTTGACAGTCACTACAAAAATAAGATTGAAGTTTATCGAGCATGCAGAGACGATCCCTGAAAAAGTTTTTGATATCTCACTAATAGAATATTTTTTGACGTTTTTGCCTTAAATGTATCATTCTCAAAAGTAGGGTTTTTTTTTGTGGTAAACTTGAATCTATAATTATTAGAACTGCTTCAATCCAGATCCTAAGGTATAAATTGGCACTAGTTCCTAGTGAAACTAAAACACCTAAAATAGACTTTAAATTTCGAAGGCAAGTCTCCGTTTGCTCAGAGCAGTAAAAGGTTTATGCAATCTGTCAATATTTCTGAGAAATCAATATTGCCTGTGCCACCGTATATAATTTTATATTATTTCGTTTAAACTCTTTAAGAAATAATATTTGATCATGTTAGGTATTACCAAAGAAAAATCTAGTAGAATTTTCTTTGGTAATACTAATAATAAGAAATATATTTAAATATATAGCTCATGTACTTGTTCAATTTAAATTAGTTTATTCCAAAACATTAAAATATTTACATAAAAATACACTCATTTAAAAAGGGGATCTTTGCATTATATAAATATTTTATAAAACATTTTAAATGTGAAAATTTATTTTTTTTTAATAGACATTTTTTGTAGTAATACTAGTAATGCAAACATTTGAAAATATTTTAAAGGTATAAAGCGTTGGGTGATTTTTTCACAGATTAGAAATTTAAATATAAAGTAAGACTCGAGCATAAAATTAAACAAGATTCAATTTTTATTTGTTGCATTTTATATTGGGGTGCATATATTATATTTCTACATAGTTTGAGATCATTACTATTTTTAGATCTTCATTAATATCAAATAAAAATAGTACATTTAAAAACGTTAACTGCCTGAGGCGTTATTACCTAGCACTTTTTTTCTGTATAGGAATGTATGTCCTAGTTCGAACATTTTGTTTTCTTGTTACCTAATTAAGCATATTTTTGTAATATATTTTCGGTGTTGGGCAATAAACCCGGCTCCAAGAAATTTGTCGCCATTTAAAATGGGTATAAAATTTTAATATTTTCACTTAAAATAGTAACTGTTTTAAGAACCTTCAATATGAATTAAGAAATAGTTCACAATGATAGTCCAGATGAATCTGTTTTGTATAATTTTTATTAACGAAAATATTTAAAGCAGGTTTATCGCATGAGAACCGAGTGTGAAATTAATTTTTTACATAAATATGTATTACAGCTATAGTCAATTTTAATTAGATCAATTTTAAATATTATGTACATTTTTGTTGACCAATTTATGTAAATTATGTTATATGTATTGTAATTGTATATCTTATTCAATAATTTATTTGTGTATCTAGACGAGTGCTTATATTGCTGTAATAATTGTGTTATTTATGTTATTGTGCTTATATTTTATGTTAATTAAAAATGTATAATAATAAAAATAACAATAGTAAATTACATTTTGTCGTGATTTTAAAACTTTTAAAAGGTTTTCAGTGCTACAGCAAATCTAAGATAAATATGTAGATGTAAGCGAAAACAGGCTACTAATTAAATGGTCGCATTAGGGTAGCGGAGTACTTTCAACATTATTATTTATACAGGTAAATAATGCTGCAGTAAAATAACGAAATAGAGTTGTTTTTCATTAATCTCCCGTTTTACGCATATTAGCAAAGAGCGCACTTAAAGAGCTTGAGTCCAATTCGGGCGCTCCAGTTTCGTGTGTCGTCGAAATACTTCCTGGTTCGGGCGTGACTCCCATCTTGGTAAGATATTGTGTGACGGAATCCCGTTTCAAGCGGATCTTAATTACAAGCTAATCCCGAGCTACAACATTCATCTAATGGTTTCGTTTTTATGTAACGTCTTGTAATTTAAACTCACGAACTTTAATCTTATAGTGTTCAAAATTGTCTACTTAATCTACACTTTTTAACCTAATTCCCTTTCTTTTCTGCGTAGGTAAACCGTTGTGCTATATCTATCCTCTAATCATGCAGTTATACTGTATAAACCTATGGAATATGGCGGATACAAAATAATATTCACTAAATGTAAAGACAACAGAACAGTTTAAAAAAGTTAAAATAAAAAAAAAATAAAAACCCTTATTTAGTAATAATTTACGTTTTCCTTAAATTTTGTGTATTTGATGTCTGCTGCAAATTAACGAGCAGCATATAAGCTTTAAGGACCACCCAAATAATTACCGTCCAATTGCCTTACGTCCCATCATGTCCAAAGTCATGGAGAAACTGATCAACGAACAGCTCTTAAAATATCTCGCATCGGCAGGCATCATACGCGATCTCCAATATGGCTGTTGGGGAAACACCCAGCACTTTTCTCTGTAATATAAAAAAATCAGTTCGCTAATCATAATAGTTATGTCTACGCCTTATCAACTTCAACGGTCACCAGATGTATTTCGCTGTTAAGCAAAAACAAGTCTTATCGAAAAGCGTTGAAGCTGACGCTAATAAAACACATAAACTCCCAACGCACTCTTTTGTCAATTCATTCAATGCATAGGAAAATGAGCCTTATGTACTCTAACGGTTTTAGTTACCCAGAAAATGAAATCCGTTGGTAATTACTCAGCACTAAGTAACTGCTCGAACGACCGGAAAAGCTAAGGAGAGTCGCTTTTGAGGGGCAGTCGCGAAAGGCAGCTCAAGTTGAGTAGAAGTTGCTCACGCTCTCTAATTATTTCTCTCTTAAACACCCAGACCGGGTTCTCATCTCTCATTAATTACACGCTTATTGAAAATATATACAGTTACGAGTTAGTCGATAGTTGATGTTTTTAGTCCATATTGCTTAATGTTAAGAAGTGATTGGTAAAAGGAAGATAGTGTAAATAGTGGATATTGTACATAAAGACAGTGATAATATAGAATTAATAACCTAAAGAACATAAACTAAGCATAAACGTATCTGTTCCAGTTTCAGTTTTAGTTATAGTGGTAATAAAGAGTTTTACATCTTTAGTATAACTCAAAATTGTGGTTTCATTGCTCCATTCGGTTCAGCGCCGTAAGCTTTGGTCCTTCGAGAACTTCAATTAAGATAACAATTACATCATACACTGCAACGACCTCTACAATCGTTGATACAGTGCATATAGCTCCATCGGCACAATTGTGTCACCCTCGTGTTTGTGGAAGAAGCCATGCACCAATTCCTCCCCGATCAATGGCTTCCGCAAGCACAGATCAACGGGAGATCTCCTGATTTACGTGACCTACCTGTGGACCAAAGCCATCGAGAGCTACGGCGAATCTCGTGCAGTGGCTCTTGACATATCCAAAGCATTTGATAGGGTGTTGCATGACAGATTGTTAAGCAAATTGACAGCATAGGGACTACCACCAGCACTGTTTCTATACTTTCCAATTTCTTAAGGGATCGAAGCATCCGAGTTGGTATTGATGGACATCTCTCGGAGGAATTTAAAATTAATGCCGGAGTTCCTCAAGGGTGTATACAATCTCTTAGACAGGGCAAACAATTCTATTTACAGCTTTGTAGACGATAGCACTCTTATATCCCTCATTCATATCGCGGACTCCAATGATCGCTGCTCATGCCCAACGCGAGCGAAAAAAATCAGATTTTTTTTTTGTTTTTTTTTTAATGGCAGCAGCACACACACTAAAGGGAGATCCTATGGCGCTCGACGAGCGGTGTGTGTACGTAGATGTTGATTGACACGGTTCTTGAATAGTTGTAGGTTGTAATTAGGAAGAAACAGATGTCCTGGAAGTGAGTTCCACAGTGATGCAGTGCTCCAGACAAAGAAGTTCTTGTAAAGCGATGTTCTAGGTGTTTCCAGTTGTACGACGAACTGGTGCGAGCTTGTCGTGACTGTCTGACAGGCGTTGCCAGGGGCGGCATGAGGCGGGCCAAATCCTGGGAACATCTGCCGTGAAAGTATCTGTAAAACAGGGACATCTCGGCCACATGTCTGCGGTGTTCCAGACTATCCAGATTCCGGGTTGCCGACGAGACGCACATCTCTCTTCTGAATGGAATCCAGCAGCTTTAGGATGTGCTTTGGTGCGACACCCCAGATTTGGGAGCAATATTCTAAGCTCGGTCTTATTTGCGCTTTGTAGAGCAAGAGCCACTGCTGCGGTGTAGTGTATACAGTTTTTTGTTGTGAAATAGCGCACCAAGCTTCTGGGAGGCTGATTTAACGATGTTAGCAACGTGGTCATGCCAGGACATATTGCTGTTGACCGCGACACCCAGTAGTCCGATTGACGAGGATGAAGGAATGGTCGATCCTGCCATAATGATGCCCGCCGTATTGAAACGTGGCTGCTTATTGGGTCTTTGCTGCTTTGAACTGGACCAAATTTCTGTCTCCCCAAGTTTGAACTTTCTCCAGGTCTTGATTGATTGCTGTAATCTGCTCCTGTCTGCAGTGATAAGCCTCAGTCGCTGGTAAAGGTTTTTCTGATCTAAATTGGGAGACAAGGGTACTGTCATCTGCAAAACTGTAACCAGGATTATTCGTTTCGGTTCGGAACAGAGTTGGTGAAAGTATTGCGCCTTGGGGCACGCCCGCGTTAATGGTGAATGTGTCTGAGATGTGTCCATCAACTGCAACGTGCAGAGATCGGTTCTTAAGGAAACTGGCAAGCCAGCTGCAGAGAGAGGCTGACAGTCCAAAGGACGGCAGTTTGTTGAGCAGTCCGTCATGCCAAACTCTGTCGAATGCCTTCGAAATATCCGACGCAATCGCTCGAGACACTCCGTAGTTCTCAATTGCCCTACTCCATATATGTGACATAGGCCAATATATCTCCTGTCGATCTCTCTTTGCGAAAGCCGTATTGATTATCGCTGATTATTCTGTTGTTCTCGAGGTACTTAAGTAGTTGTTGATTGACTACACGTTCCATGACTTTGGAGATTATTGGAAGCAAGGCAATTGGGCGATAGTTTGAGGACGTGGTTTTCTTGCCTTTTTTTTTTGGAACAGGTTGCACTCGAGCGACTTTCCAAGAAGATGGGTAAATCTCTTTTCAGTAAGACAGAGAAAAAAGCCTGGAAAAACCGGGTGTTAGTTCGTTGGCGCAGTTCGTTAACACGATGGCAGGTATTCCGTCCGGTACTGATGCCTTTTGCGTATCTAGTTCTTTAAGGATTTTACGAATATCACGGTGATGAAACTTGACTTCTGTCATGGTAGTGTTGATGTTCGATATAGTG
This sequence comes from Pissodes strobi, assembly GCA_016904865.1. Taxonomy (NCBI): domain Eukaryota; kingdom Metazoa; phylum Arthropoda; class Insecta; order Coleoptera; family Curculionidae; genus Pissodes; species Pissodes strobi. The sequence goes on from MU181963.1 coordinate 319,637, forward strand.
GGGAGAGCCTTGCCTTGGGGGACATCTAAGGTAGAGTGCGATGAAAACATTTTGGTGAGCATGTTTGCTTTTTTCCTTGGCTGTAGTCGCTGTGATGCCACGTTCGTCTGTCAAAGGTGGGAGAGACGGTTTTGTAAAGGTATTATACTCACTGCCTTTGCTACCGACCAGAAATTCCTGCAGCCACTGGGGCATTGCAAAAGTTTATTCCTGATCCTTTGATTGTGTTTGTCCTTAGTTTCGTTGATCACACGTTTGCATTCGTTTCTCGCTTCGACAAAATAATTGCGATTTTCAGCGGTCTGAGTTTGCTGCCAGTACTTGTAGGCTTGCTGTTTCCTACCTACAGTTCTTTCGCATCTTTTCTAACTAAAACTGAGCTTTATCCACAATACCGAAACAGAATTTTTGCACTCGACGCGCGTTTCGCTAACCATGTTAGCATCATCAGGAGATGGAGATGATCAGGAGATGATTATCAGGAGATGATTGATCAGGAGATGATTAAAACTCAAAGTTTTAATCATCTTCTGATGATGCTAACATGGTTAGCGAAACGCGCGTCGAGTGCAAAAATTCTGTTTCGGTATTGTGGATAAAGCTCAGTTTTAGTGCATGTTGCCGAAGGTTCCAAACCCCAACATAGTTCGCATCTTTTGTCGAACCAGGGCTTTCCTTTTGACGGTAACTTGATGGAATTTGGGATGTATGCTTCCATTCCTGAGGAGATTACTTGCGTAATCTCTTCGCAGCAGACTGACGGGTCGTTAGTGCCAAAGCAGACGTCGAGCCAAAAATCTAGGTAGAACTATCCTTAGATCGTCCCAGTTTGCAGAATTGTAATGCCGGCTTTTGCGAGGCAATGGTGGATCCTTCTGTGGAAGTGGCAATTCACAAACTGTTGTAATAAGTTTCCGGTTGGAAGTACCTAATGGCGGACCAACTGTAATTATGTACTGGTCATGATTGGTGGTTAGAAAAAGAACCAGGAGGGCGGCGAATTCGCCCCTCTCTGAGATTTGAGTTGGTTCGTCTACAAGTTGAGTAAGCCCGCAGCTGATGGCAAATGCTTCAGCTTCTCTACCTTCGATGTCGGTCTTGTGATGTTTGAGCCAGTTGGTGTTGTGGGCATTGAAGTCTCCCAGAACGATTATTTCTGAATTGGGGTGATCGACTTATTGTATTGAGTCAAAAGTGGTAGCTAGTGTTGTAAAAAAGCCTTGGTAGACTCTATCGTTCGGAGGGCGATAGAGACAACATATAAACTTGGTTGCTCCTTTGGCGGTGAACTTGAGCCACATGACGTCAAGGTTGTTCGGTTTGAGTGTTTCCTCGCGGTGACATGAAAGGTCGCTTCGGACAAAAATGCATATTTCGAACTTAAGTCTAAATCAGGTGTGTAAGTCGTAACCAGGGCAGGGGTAGTTTACTGTTGTTGAAATCTATTCTAAATTGGTTCGATATTTTTGCTGTCTGTGAAATGCGGAATGAAGGGCTCCCAGCGCCCGGAGATCCGAGGAGTTTACTTCCGGCATATTTTGATCCTGGAAGCACCATCATGTCCATATATTCCTACTGTGGAACCCGGAACCACCAGCGCGGAAGCAGAATGTGATTCGGAAAAACCACTTAGCGCTTCCCAGTTCTGGTGCGGTGGTTTTTCACCGGACGATGCGTGTAGGCCTATGCATCTACCACCTAGGGCCGCTTTCATTGGAAGCATTCGGCCTCAGACTCATTCCTTTAGTGGTCCCTATAGTGGTCCCTAGTCTGACAGGGGTAGGAATGGGGTGTGTTGGGTCACTCCCCAGTGATCAGCTCCAGACTTTGTACTTTGGTGTTCTCCAGCTGCCATCAATGAGGATATGAACGCCATCGTGGAATGGGGTCAGAGAAACAATGTCCAGTTTAGCGCGGGACCTGCATCAATAACAGGACAAACACTGACTCTGGCCTTATTCACAAGCTTGATGTCCAGCAATGGAAAGAACCAGACAAACAGTGTTTGGAAATTCTCAAACTACACTTGTGAGGATATGAACGCCATCGTGGAATGGGGTCAGGGAAACAATGTCCAGTTTAACGCGGGACCTGCATCAATGACAGGACAAACACTGACTCTGGCCTTATTCATAAGCTTGATGTCCAGCAATGGAAAGAACCAGACAAACAGTGTTTGGAAATTCTCAAACTTCCCTTGTAGATTTGAAATCTCTCCACCCCAGAAAGCTAATCGACTTCATGAAAAGGATCGAGCCTCTGGCCTAGTGGAAATGACAAATGTGAGCCACAATAGACCAAGGGTCGCAGTGGAGGGCCTCATCTGGACCCACTCACCTGTACGAATACGAAGCTTGCTGGGATCCACGTAGAAAACAACATGTCTTGGCGTAATCACGTCTCCAAAATCGCCAAGGCAGCAGCACAAAAGCTGAGTGCTCCTAGAGCAAAAAAGCTGTATACACCTCATCAGCTCTTCTTACTGCTCTTTAAGGCCCAGATAAGAGCATCTCTGGAATACTGTTCCCATGTGTGGAGCTCGGCACCCAAACACTTGCTCAAGTCTTCATACAGAGGAGAGCAGTCCGTCTTGTGGATGACCCAGAGTTAACTAAAGACCTTGATAGTCTTGAATATCGAAGAAGTGGCGGACCTATCTCTTTACTATCGATACTACTACAGAAGGTGTTCGAACGAGCTGGCACTTATGATTCCGCCCAGAGTTGTGCCAAACAGAATCACCCGTCAGACACAAGCTGCTCATCAACATACGATTCAGTTGCGAACACCTAGGACGTCGCTGTTGCGGGACTCATTTGTCTGGAGGACTGCCTCGCTCTGGAATGGACTTCCGCGTAACGTCTTTCCCAAAAACCATAACCTACAGCGCTTCAAGTCCCGTTCACCGTCTTCTCCGTACATGCGCTCCGCTCGTTGACTGGTATAGGACTTTCCTTTTGTGTGTGTGCCGAACATAAAAAAAAAACGCAGGAATTTTGAACTATGGGATGGAACATCAAGCTTGTCTCTGTTCCACAACAATTGACATAGATTCAGAGTAGGTAGTAACTGTTCGAGTTTATTCTTAAAACTCGCAACCGATGAATTTTTGATGACCAACAGGTGTTGCACGAATCTTTTATGAACTTCATCGTTTACGCCATCTCATTAAGAAATAGTAATAGTTTCAGGTTTCAGCAAAACTTATTCGGTATAATCTCATTGTTGTAACGTAGCGGTTTGTAGGTCCACTTTGTTGCGACGCCTTTGTGACAAATCCCTGTTACACCGCATAAAGTCACGTTCTTATTGTCTAGGAATCGTTACCCTTCTAGGGATCCTGCGTTCAGGTCTTCTAATATGCAATGCCCGTCTCAATATAACTCCTTAAAATTCGGAAGATTGTTAATTTTATCATACTCTATACCATTTTTGTTGCAGATAAAAATAAATATATATTTCATGATACGATACAACAGTGGCGGCTGGTATATAAGTGCTGAGGAGCTGCAGCACATAGCAAAATCACAGGAAAATTAAAATAATATTTTAGTACATAAATACTTGCCATTTTCTTTTGAAAGTTATTGTTTATCTGGACGGAAAGTAAAATATTGCCGCGCCGCTAATATCTTCGAGATAAACATACCCACTGCACCTTCAATCCAGACCCAACGCTTTATGTTGTAAAATTCGGATCGGTGTGCGATATGAATTTTAGCACAACGAGCCTTTTGGTCGTCGCGTCTCCGCTGATCCCGCTCGCGTGTTTTCAACGGTTATTTCGCTGGACGGTGGTGCTGCCCAATCTCAAGCACACGGCTAGATTTGTTGCCGCGTTTGATTTTAAACGCGGTTATTTATGTAGAATTTAGTAGCCAGGCCGATTGCGCTAGTTTACTTAATTTAAGCATTTGTCCCAAGTAATTTTCCTGATATTATTTATATATTTTTTAAGATATTATATATAATAACATTAGTTTTAATTATGACTATAACACCTATATCCACTGCAGAAGGAGTACGTTGTTTTTCGACTTTGAAGAGAATTAAACGTTTTCTGCGAAACACAAGAGAGATTTAACGCTTTGACAATGTTATCGGTTGAAAAAGAGCTGATTCATTTTACGTTTTAATACAAAACTTATAGAAAAAATTGTAAATGATAAAAATAGACGTATGGATTTTGTATATAAAAAATTAATTTAAAATGTATCTAACCACTTTAAAAGACTATGTTCAGTATGTTCTCTTCTTTTATGTGTCCGGTTTAGAATTTTAAGTACTTGCTTTATTAATAAATAACCAAAATTAGAAAAAAAAAGTTCTAAGTAGAATCAATGTTAGTATTTTTATTTATCTTCGATACATATGTAAATGTGAAAATTATTCGATAAATTTAAAATTACACTTTACAATGCAGCACACAGCAATAAAATATCACGAGCCGCCACTGCGATACAATATTTAAGGAGCCTGATTTTTTTTAATGCATGAAACTTTATATTCTGGAATATATAATGTTTCAATCTTGACTTGTAGTGTTACTGAACTCAATTCCGAACATCATTAATAATAAAAATAGTAAACATTTAAAAATCAAAGACATCATGTCTATAGAAACTGTCATACATTTTTCGAAAACTTTCTGTCATTTGTTTAGGTAATAGTTGCATTTTGGCAAAACCAAACGTTAGTGACTAAAATATTTTGTAAACTTATAATTTAGAAAATATAGTAGATATAGGTATCATTGCACCGGAAAAAAGTAGGCCAGCAAAATATACTCTAATCTCTGGGAGGATATATATTTTGCTTTTACCTCTTATTGCATCATCTAAAAATGTGGCATCTTGTAGCCATACCGTGCAATGGTATCATCGTGCCGAAAAATATTGCTACAGCAAAATATATTCTAATCTGCTAGACTTTCTTTGACACTGACAACCAGTTACGAGTTTGATTTAAATTTATTATTAGCGTGTGTCAAGAAGTTTTACTTGTCGAAAATATGCATGCGTCCTGCATAATATACCTACAGTCGTTTGATGAATGGAGTCCAAATAAGGAACATCAGCCACTACGCACGGGCCCGAGGCTTCTCGAGCTTCTGTGGCTTGGTTCTTGTTGAAATTGTTAGAAAAAAAGTTAATTTTGCTTTCATTTAAACTGTTTTTCAAAAATGTTTGTCAAGGTAGGCGACATACCTAAATGCTAAATTGCCAAAAGAATCATACATCAAGTATCAAAGTTGAGCAGAATTAAAAGCGACGTTCTTCAAAAAATCGATTTTGAAGAAATAGTAAATAATTTTGCTAAACAAATCTAGGCAGAACCGTTTTTAACTTATAGTTCTCTATTTATCTTAATTTTTTGTTTTTTTTGCAGTTCTGCAGTTACTGTCTTTTAAGCGGAAATAAATAATGTATTGTCAACAATTAAAAATGCTTTAATTTAAAAGTTGGCATGCAAAAGACTATTTTTTTTTTCAAAAAGGGCGGGCCCCTTAAATCTCTGTGTCCAGGGTTCAATACTACTTAAAGACTGTCCAAGGAACAGAATAAAAGTAGTGTTGTGGGCTAAGTACAAAATCGTACACTATGGAACAATTACTAGGAAAATAGGTTCTGGTCGCCTCAAAATCTCGTATAACGCCGAAGACTGGGAATTAATAAATGTTTTAATAAATTCATTTAAACAGCAACTGTTGCTCAATGCTGATATAAATAGTAGATATGGAGGTACTCTTGAGAGAAATAAATAAGCAAAGGAGAGTCGAATATGTCGTAGGAAAGGTTGTATTTGCAGATGGAAAACTTTTCAGCGGAGTAACAATAGGAAACAGGAGAGTCCATGTTAAAGTAGACAGTTTTTAGCCAATATCAGTGCTAGAGGGCCGCGGATTTGTCAAATTAATGGAGATAATGGTGGAATTGATATGAAAAATCGAAAGTGATATCTTAAAATATAAAGTTACTAGATCCTATTTAAGACATTTGACAACATGCCTCCTCCTTAGCAAGCTACTGTATTTAGCGGGACAGAATAATCAAATAACTAAATATTTGTCAGTTTTCTCAATCAACTAGTAATAGTTACTGTTTGCAATGCACATTAATCTGGAAATGTCATGTCAACAGGGACACATTTAAAATGCTGATTATAGTTGAATATGCAGTTAAAAGGGTTCAAAGTGCTCGCACTTAGAGCATCAAATTTAGGTTTGGGATAGAAGCCACTGCCATCAGGAAGGCACAATTTTTATATTTGATACCTGTACTATGTATTATTGACAAAGGTAACATATTAAATTTCTTATACATTTGCGTTTCGAGTCCTAGAAAAAAAATTATTCCATTTCATTACACTACTTGATAAAAAGAAATCAGAACAAAATATGTATGGATTTTCTATAGTTTTGTAATAACAGAATTTTCAGGAATGTAAAAAACAACTTAAAAGCTAATTAAATCATTTAAATCTCTTATTAAATAGAAAATTATTTATGTATCAATTAATTCTACATATTTTAATATAATTGAAGAATTAGGTATAATAATATATATTTATATAAACATGTTGTAAGTGGTACAGACTTTGACAGTAAGGCCTGGTTTACCCAACTTCTCTATTGCCATTTGTTTTTTTTTTATCTTTAAATAGTGTTTAATGCAATTTTTGCTTTTTATTCTTAATAAATGACCTACAAAATTGTTAGAATAGGGTATCATATCAATCAAATCTATTTGATAATTTCTTTTTGTGGTTATCACTTTGTTATGATGAAACGAAACTTATTAAAAGGGAACAAGCTTAAAAGCTTAACAGAAAATTCTACTGCTCCATGGCTCAATAGGTTTCCAAAAATGTTTATTGCTCCAGGGAAAATTTATATTGTTTGCCTTTACATTTCAGCAAAAGAAATGAAAAAAGAAAACATGTAATATGAAACACAAAATTCTTCCACAAAAAAATTATCACTGTTGTAGAAATAAAATGAAATTCACAAACAAAATTTATAATTACATTTGTCAGATATTTTTCAACTTCTTAATTTTAAAATTAAAAATTGGAACTGTCGGGGGGGCAAATATTAAGAATTGGTTACTCAATTTAAACCAACACTATCATTGATATATTAACTTTTTTTTATCTGTTTAGTAGAATGATTGGTAAAATGTATATGTAGTTATTGCTTCGTTAAGAGTTCTATGTTTGTAAAAAGCTAATAAATAAATAAATACTTTAAATTCTAACAATTATGAATAAATAATTAAAACTTAAGAAGTCGGATAACCTCAGGAATTATTTGCTTTTCTGGTTCAGTATATAGCAACTAGAATCTGCCTAATTTTGTACATTTAACATGTTCTCATTAATTGATAAAATTTGTTTTCAAGTATTGTTTCAAACATGCTGCAGATGGAAGAATTAAAGCAACAAATAAAAAATGATTCTTGTCTAAACATAATATACCTGAGCACACCTGTCCTTTAAAGAGTATTTATTATAAAAAAGTACAATTATTTTATAAAAAAACAGTCAATGTCAACAAAACTCCCATAAATATGGGGTCACAATTGTTTAGGTTTAATATAAACCATAATCCATTTTTGTCCTATGATTCTTTTGATACCATATGCCTTACTAGGTTGTTAATGAATTTGTCAATTTTCCTTACATCCTGAGCAATTTCTGTTTTGAACTGAAGACACTAAAAACAAAAACTCAAATCAAAAATTGGATTTGTATATCCTTTTATATAATATACAATTATAAGTTATGTCTGTAATATTCCAATTTTATTGACTATGACTATTCCTAATATAATCAGTTAAATACGTACCACCGAATTGTCAGTCATTTTCAAAATAAGGTGGTTTTTTGAATGAACGTATTTCATTGTGTACCGAACTTTGGAAGGATCCTGAAGATAAAGCTTTTCAGCAGCTTTCTCAAATTCTTCCCAGGACTTTAAATAAGTCATGTTTTTCTAAACTTTTATTAAGAAATCGGATCAATTAATAGATTGAGGATTGAGGTTAAAAAATAGATAATAGATTAAGCTGACAGCGACAGCTGGCAGAGGACAGACTGCTGGCACAAGGAACAAGGACAAGAGGACGAGGTTGCCCGTACTACATCACGGGGGTTCAGAGTTGCGCGCACATTAGAGCTGCATTTACATTCAATTTGAAGTCAAATTCAAGTTGAAATTTGCCTGCTTGTCATATGGTGACAGCACGTAGCATTTACATTGGAGAAAATTCGAAGTTGACTTTGAAGTGCACTTTGAATTTTGTTAAGCTGCTTGCCAAACGCAAGCAGAAAATAAATTTATAGGTTAGATTATTTTTGTTTATCTTAATATTCTTAATGTTGCTTTGTTTAGGTCAGGTCTAATTTATCTATGGATTATGTAAATTTCAATTCTGTGTTAGAATAAATTAACATTTGTATCAAACAGTTTGCACACATGTAAAATGGACTTTGAAGGACCCCACTTTGATGAAAATGATTTTTTTGAAGGCACTGTAATTGAAAAAAACGATTTCAACGAGGAATTGTTCTTAAAAATAATTTGTAATTATCTGGCAATATACAACACACAAAATAAAATATTCCATACGTATAATTACGTAACCTAAAAATTCGTTCAATGTAAATGACATATTTGCGAATTGCACTTTGACTTGGACTTCAAATTGAATGTAAATGCAGCTTAGGTATATTGTTGACAAAAGTATCTAATATCACACTTCACGCATGGCCCTTCGTTCGCTACGGGGGCGCAATCAACAGAAACCAACCAAAAAGCCCAGGCATGCCCAAAATGAAGAAAAAACTACACATAATAATAATAGAACATGTCGTGCCACTGGAATCGAACCCGGGCCGCCGTATCGAGTAGCGTCTTCTGACAGCGATCTGTTTTGACCTTTTCTGGTCGGTTCCACAACGCGACCCGACGTTGGCCGAATCGGCAAAATTACCCATGGATCCGGGGGGAAAGCCACAAAGTATCGAATGTGCAAAGTATCGAAAATCCCGAGCGGACCCGAAGCTTTCGACAAAATGCAACCATCAACGCAAACAATTTAACATTTGCGCTACATTTAGCCGCTCCTACTTGAGTCGATGCTAGACATTCGCATCTAGCTACACAAAGTTTGAGCCTTCACGCATGCGTACGTGCTAATTCATGTATTTTTCAAAGTTGTTTTTTCTTGAGTTTGGGCATTGCCTTGGGTTAGTTTTGTTTGGTTGCGCCCTTGGAACGAGCGGAGGACTATGCTTGAAATGAAATAACAACACTGGGCTGCTACCAAATGCGCAAGTCCGAAGGTCGAAAATTTGCTGTAGGTAATCGTGAGTGTGCTCGACCGGCCAGAGCCGCTTTCCAGTGCAGAACGAAAAGTTCTTGGTGAGTTAGTTTGGGTTAGTTTGGGTGTGCATCTATCGAGCACTAGAATGGCTCAAAATGGGATCTTGAATATATAGCTATCAAATTCTTGATTGAGGTTAGGGTTAGTTTGGGTTAGTCCATTGTGTTCACAATGTTCACATACCACCTATGTGATTGTGTTCACACTTCACAGACCTAGAAAAACATTCATAGAACCTTTGGACAGGCGATCTATTATTGATTGCAATGTTATTGAAATGGGTGGGAGAGAAAAGGTATATGTCGCCTATGAATGGCAGCAATCCAGCAATGATCAGCGTTTGTCGTTTGTAGTATTTTATCTCCAGTGGCGTATCGGTAGGAAAGAACGGGTCAAAAGAACATTACAATAAAATATAATGGTATAATCTTGGTTTGTTTGTTAAAACAGCTTTAAATCCTTATATTATTTTTTAGGGCTTAATAGATTATAAAAGGGTGCTACACACATCTTTTAGATTTCAATATTTCAAAAAATCATTAATTATTGATGGATGAAGGAAAGTAGGTAACAATAAAATAGTTGTTTTCTATAATATTTATTTTGATTGCGAAAGTATGTAATCATTATTATTGACGTAAAATTGAAAGTAGACAATGTTATTTAAAAGAAAAATAATTGCAATCAGCTAATTTAAACATCTGTAAACGCATATTTTACTGACTATGAATAATCACCAAAAACTGATAGAGAGAGATAAAAATTAAAAAATCAATCAATGTAATAATCAGAAACATACAGGGGATTCACTCACTTAGGTGCCGCGGCAATGATTATAGACTTAGGAAATTTTTTGTGTATATCGAAACAGTTCGGATGTTAATTGTAATTTTAAATAAAATATATAAATAAATATATGTTAATATTATAATATAGATGCATAACACAACATTACCATTTGCTTATAGCAAATGTTAATATCTACTTAATGATTAAATTGTTGACAAAAAAAAAACTGTTGTGCAACCTAAAATGATACAATTTATACCTATTTGACAAAAACCGAAGCAAAAACTCAAACCTTTCCTTACTTTTTCAAAGAAAATATATATTATGTACCATGAGATTATGAATTTCGCCCATAAGTGTTACTCTTAATTATTTCTCTATTAGTATAACAATTAAAAAATAAATATCAATATTATGGCTGAGTTTACCCAACTTCTTATTTCCTACTGCTTTATAGCTTATTCTTAATTGATAAGAAGTTAGGTGTTTTAAAATAAGGACGTATATTCAATTTATTAAATATGTTTATTTAATTTTTAAGAACAACCTTGCAAAGTTTTCAACTGCTAAGAATTAATTAATTTAAGGGTTAGAAAAATATATAATCCTTCATCAGCAAATTTTAAAATTAATTGAAAAACACGCATTTTTGGAAACGCAAAGCATGAAAGTCTTTATTTTGCACTATAGCAAGAAAGGGATTGGGGAGCATGGGACCACAAAACAAAAAGTAAACAAAAAGCTTGCGGTTTAAAAAGAAAATAAGGGAATTGGGTCAAATCTGCACAAAAAATAGTTGAATTTTGCGAATTACGCTAGGAATTAAAAGTTAGGAAGTTGGGTAATCCCGGCTTATATTTTAATCACAATTTACCAGGGTTCGTACACCACTGGCTGTGTCAGACATGAATAACAATAACATAACCATGCTTGGTGAAAAGATAAATTTATATTTAGGTGATATACTTTCTACATATTACACATATGTTACTGCCTCCCTTATTCATGCGTGATAAAATTTTAAGCTTTTGTCGGTCTTCTGGTATCATATCACGAAATTGCCATTCGATTTTATCTATCATAATGGATGCATCTACTTCACCGATATAACAATATTGTTAAACGTATCTGATAACGAGTATCAATGATTGTTCAGCACTTAATATCGCCTTGCTATAATCTTTTGCAAAACTCAATAAACATTTTAATGGTAATTTTCCGTAGAATACGAGACTGGTAGCGTCTAGAATGAATTGATTTGCGGATGTGAGTCCCCAACCGCAAGAATGAAGTGCTGTCAGAGGTCTGGATCTGAATGATAATATTCTTCATGTAGTTGTGCCATCAGGTTTACGAATAATGAGCACCTGTTCTCCACCCATCTCGTAACGAATTTCATCAAACAAGAAAGTCAGTGCATTGTTAAACAAATAGCATGACTTCGTAGCATCGCTAGGTGTAAATTTTCGTTCTATATAAATGCAAAATTTTGGTTATATCCAGAATTAAGACCTAAAAAGTTACGGGTATTCGGATTTCATCGAAGTTTCTAAATGACGGCAATCCATATGGTATATACGTATGATCTTGCACTTACTATCGACTTATCAGAATTTGATTCATTAAAAAATTCAATATATTCACTAGATGTCATCATCGTACTGTCAGTTTTAAACCCAAAGATTTTAGGAAGCACAAATCTGTATTAATTCTATGTCTGCTCGATTTAACGTTTGAGTTAAGAATAATTTGATTTGTGCATTGTTTTCCCTTTTATTATGAATCTTGCAGCTTAGGTTATTGCAAAACCCCAATAAACCCATTTCTGAATTTAAACTGGTTAGTATTGAAACCATTAACTTTCGCTATATTCTTAATTGTCGCCTTTTCATTATTAAAACTTTCTTTTAAAATTAGTATAGCAAACTCAGCTTAACATTAAGAAATTATTAGGTGGTCCAGAAGAAAAAGTTGGAAAAAAGTGTAATTTATGAAATTGGATGTATGGATTGTAACAAAAAATATGTTGGGCAAACTAGAAGATCTATACAAACAAGATTCAAAGAACACAGAGCTCATTTAAAGTATGGTAGAAGAGAAAAATCAAGAATAACAATTAAAAATTTAAAATTAATTCATAATATATCTGATAGGAGATTATTAGTCGCATACGAAAGTATGGAAATTATTAAAAGTTATTAATGTTAATAGTTGAATTAGAGATAGAGGGCCTATACTCCGTATAGTCCATTGTATTGGTCGATCGAGCGTGACTAGTAGGATTCCAGGATTGGTTCTTTTTGGTTTCGCTTGAAAGCAAACCTCTGTCAGAAAACTGCCGAACAGCATCTGACAAGTTGCCAGGGATTGGCATATAATACATATCAAACACTCCTAAAAAGCCTTAAGAAATAACGTTTTTTAAAAGCCCTCCTCGAGCAACTTCCCCGTACGACCCCTCTTAAGGTGACAGTGGCGGATCCAGGATTTTTGTCAGGGGGGGCGCACGCTTATGGGGCCCTGCCACTCCATTCTCCACCGCAAAATTTTGGGGTGCCACGCCCAAATTTTTACCCAAAAGGTTTTAAAAAAACGCCTCGGTCAAAACTTTACACAGATGAGACAACAATGCTGCACTAATTGCAGTCATTTATTATATAAATTATTATATACTAAAAAAACAAATGTAGTTTGTAAGTAACCAGGAACAAGATCTGGTTACGTAACCTTCATGAGTTTTAACATAAATACTAAATAAATTAAACATTCAATAAAACAATACGTGCAAACAAATTTATCGTAAACGCTTGAACATATTATAAAACACTATTTTAAATCATACTGCAAAGTTAAGTTGCCTTTTCCCTTTGCAAATCTATCTAGGATAGATTCTAGATACAACTTCATTGATCGATATATGCATAAAAATGCTAAGCCATTTAGTCTATCTTCAGGTATAATAGATCGAAGGTAGGTCTTTAAAAGTCTCAAAGTTGAGAAACTTCTTTCGGAGTAGCAACAGAAACAGGAAGAGAATAAATAATTGTTAGCGCATTATAGATGTTTGGAAAGTCACTTTTCCTGCACATTTGCAAAGCTGTTAAAGCGTCATCACACTTACTATTTATAGTTTCGTGCTAAAACAATGTAAATTCCACGATAAACACTGTATGCGAAGGATTGTTTAAAACAGAGCCAAATGTTTCTATAATTTTTGACACCGTATCTGATATTTTCTGCGGTTCGTATTTTTCAAGGGTTATTAGAATACTTAAATCTAACAAAAAAAAACGTTCATTAAACCTTCTGAAAACCATCCATCAGTTAGGACAAAATCTAAAATTGGTATACAAATAACTCTTTTCCAATAGTTTTCTGGTAACAGGTTATCTTTATCTGAAAAAGTATCACTGTGTGTTTGTGTTGAGACTAGCCGGGATATTTGCATCTCTATGTCAAGCTCTATGGTTCATTTTCAGCTTTTTTAAATATACAAAGTTTGAAATAAGAATCCAAGTTCGCTCTTTTTTAATGGAGAGAGTCAACTAAAATTTTTAACTTTGACTTAACCGACTATATCAATGTTCTTAGTCTGCAAATATTTACTATATGGTAAGGTAAGTGCAAATATATCTGCTAATGAATATACAGTCACAAACAGATTTTAGAAGAATACCTGCTTTACCAGAAGAAGTAGGTACTATAATCCGATCCCGATATGTCTTTCAAAGCTTTTTCTATAAGAGGCAAGTCCATCTGAAATTGTAAGATATAGTCATGCCTCTATCCATCTTGTCTGACAGGGCTTAATAATTTACGTTTTAGATATTTTTTAAAACAAAATTTCTTTTGGACGAAGCTTGAAAAAAGTTACGATTTCTTGAATAATACCCGTTTTATGTTTAACACTTCTTACTGTAAGAGATTTCGGTAGAGACAGGTTAAGAGCGCGATTAAAGCAAGGAGAAATAATAGCATAGCAGAATAGTAATTAAACGACAGTATCAACAAAGGTGTATAATTGGATTTATTTAAAACCGCTTAAATTAGAATATATCTAGACAGACAGTTATTGCTATTTTTTTTCTAAAGGGCGGCATAAAACAATTTTAATTTTAATAAACTTTTAACGTTCAGGGGGGGGGGGGCGCGCGCCCCTCCCCTGGATCCGCCCCTGTAAGGTGATCGTAGCCAAAAACTTGCGACGAGCTCCAGACGCGCTCAAAAGACGATTTTAGTGCGATACTTGCTAAATTCGTACGGAATCCTGCTTCTCAGAACCCTTAAGACTTCGAACGCGTTTTGAAAATCTCGCGTGCGGTGCGAGAAGCCCCAAAAAACAAAACACACTAATACGTGTTAGATATTAATTAAAATACCTTAAGTCATTAGTTAGTAATTATTGTTCATTAGAGAAAAAATCTAAACAAAACTTGTTTTACCAAAAATACTAGATTAGAGTTGAACTCTCCTAGTACATGTATAAGGCTTATCCAGTGAATTGTGGCACATTTTAAGCTGTCACTTGACATAGGGATTTATCAGAATATAGAGGGTGTCTCAATTGTTCAAATTAGTAATCATTCGAATTACTGATTTTTGTATAAGGCTTAGCCAAGAGTAGGAGATAGGATTAGGTTAGGGTAGTAGATATTTTGTGTGACAACTACTGACGACTACCTTTTGACAATCTTCCCTCCTGTCAGAGTACAAATAATATCGAGGAGATCCACTCAGCAAAAATCGTTTGATGTTTTTGCATCAAACGTAAAAGCCTCAGCAACGTGAAAAAAAGTTTGTACTCTACCTGCAGCAGCGAGCAGTCTGTGGGGAGAGAATCCAAAAGTATTAGCTGATGCGCTTTCCTCGGTTATTATAAGACAAAGCGACGCGAAAGTACACAATCTCAGAGCGTTTGCACACTCTCTGTCCCTCGTAGCGGGGACATCGGTGGCCACGATCCAGATTGATCCGGATTCGTCCCGTCGGTCGGCGTCGCCAAACGCTGTCAGCGAAATTGGAACCTACCGTATACTTATTTATACCGTGCCCCCATGGGCGTAGACAGGATTTTTTCTCAGGGGGGGGCGAGCCGTAGATAAGGCCGCAATAGTGGCACTGGAGCGGAACATTTTGGGGGGCCAAGCCCAATTTTTACACAAAAGTCATGAGTCGGTTAAATTCCCAGGGGGGGCCATGCCCCCCCCCTGGCCCCTCCCTGTCTACGCCCATGCGTGCCCCTGCTAAGCCCTTCTGGCCCTTTGTAAAGACTTGTTATAAGGATTCAAGTCCAAATTGAAATTTTGTACATTGGAATAGAAAAAGACGAATAACTCAACAGTTAATCAAAAATAAAGTAAATTTAAAAGGTATCCCCTGCAAGTAGACCCCCTGGGAATCTTTCCCCCTGCCATTGTTCTTCAAAGCATTTGATTAATAACGTTTCGGCCCCCTAAGGGAGAAAGTAAGCCGAAGTTTTGTTTTAATTTAATTTAAACTTTTGAGTTAATTTTGTAGTCCCTATATACAGGGTGACTTTTAGAATCAGTCGGAACTCCTATACATCTATAGAGTGTTCTAAATTTCTTGTCCAAGACAAATTTTATGCCCACTAACCTTGTGTTGTATTTAATTCAGCTTGCTGCTGACAGACGTTCTGTGGTGGCTGCTATCTACAATTTCCCTTGGATAGCTGGGAAGGCTTTGGTGGGCCCATCTTCGTTCCCTCCGGACTGGAGTGCCAGTCAGATCAGTTTGCGGGTTGAACGTTGTCTAGGAACTCTTTTAAATAGCGAGTAGTCGACTCGATAACGACTTGGCATCCCGTGAAAAAGACTTAGTATAGTTCTTGTTATAAAAAATTACTTTCCGAACCCCTCAGTCGACGGCAACCGCGCACCAAAAGCCCCCGAGTGTGGATGAGCTCTTGGTGCCTGAACTGAGTCCTCCGCTGACTTCTAGCGAGTATATTGGAGACCCGGAAGCGACCTTTGGTCGGAATCTGTTTCTAAATATCCAACTAACAAATATTCTGGGGAAGCTCAAATTTCGGGCAGGGCTCCACCTAGGGGAGCTAGAGCGTTACTCGGCCGGGCCGAGTCTACGCGGCTCCCTACTGGATCACCCCGAGCCGCACGTGACACACAGTACGCCTTGGTCGTTCACTGGAGCGGTTCCGAAGGCCAATGCGCCGCCCCGGGCGACGAACGTGCGCGCGGACATCACATGCGCATGCGTTAAATCACTAAATAAAAACCCTATTAAACATGAAACCACCCAACGGATAGAAGTATTAAGAGGTATATAATACAGATAAGTGAAATTATACAGTAGAAGAGGCAGCGATAAGATACGACCCGACTAGAACATATTGCTAATTATTTAATATTTTAACTTCAAAATTATCTGACAGTGATTTCGCGGTCACTGCGATATGTGCCTCTCCTCCGTGTATTTATTTGTTGCCTTATAATACACAATATCTGAGATGCTCATTACCGCTTTTCTCAATCACTGATTAGCTGTTTATCGCCCATCACTAGTAGGTACTGTAGGTAGACGCGAGTGATTCGTACCAATCATACCCGTACATCTCTAGCGAAAAGTTTTGTTTTTGATTTTGATTTCAATTTATGAAATTTAATTTGAGGGTTGAGGACGTTGAGGTTCAGACTGTTGAGAGTAGCTATATTATTATATTATATTGTAATATTATATATATGTTTCTGTGTTTAAAATTTAAAAGTTTCGGGATGTAAAATTTTATTGAACTCAAAGGTAAATTTAATATCATCTATAGAGTATACTGTGATGAATATTTAAATATATATTTACTTTTCTTGTTGAAAATTACAGGAATGTGTACTTTTAGAATACAATAAATAAACTACTTGAAAATATTGTGTAAGAATAGTAGTGTGTAGTGTAGAGAAATTAGTTTGGTTAACTTATTCACTTGTTGGTATGGAATTACGAAATCTGTTTTTATGAAATTCATTGTCATTTCAATCTACTACAATTTAACAAATAATTATAATAAATAGATTGTTCCGTGGTCTCCATGAAACCACGTTTAAAGCCTCTGTTTAATTTCAGCTGTGCCTATCTCAAAACTGTTAGCTGTATTTTGTGGCCTGACAGAAGGCTTTTGACTGTGTTAGTCCTAGAATACTGATGTTGGAAGTAGACATCATTAGGGGAACTAGTTTGAATTCTGGACATTAGCAAAGTTGTCTTGCAAAGTTCTACATCAACAGAACTCAAAGTTCACAGGTATGCCTGAGAGGTTTCTTCTTGGACCACTTGTATTTTTAATATAATATGAATAATGAACTATCATCAGTTGTTAACAAGTTAACAGTGTTGCAATTATATTACCAACCTCTGGTGACTGCTTTCTAATAGTAAAATCTGATCTTATAAACATTAAAAAATGGTGTGATAGCAACTTGCAATGCTGTTTGGTTTACTAGCAGTGTTGCCATATGAAAAGTTTGATAATACCCACTCAAGTAGAGCAAAATACCCGTTTTTTCCCGCCAGTATGAGTGGTGACACTGAGTACACTAAAAGTAAGTTAGCGCATTCGCCATTTTATGGGAAATACTTTTAGGATTTTATTATGAAAATATTAAACATATTTTCAGGTAAATTGTTTTTATTTTAATTGAAATTCAAATTAGACTTTAAAATAGTTTTATTGTTTTATTAACACAAAGGGTATTTTAGATGCAACCCAAACTAACCCCAGCAGATAATTTATGAATGAACTACGCATTCTCAGCAAGTCATAATCAAATAGCAAATATTTGAATTTATTCTTCTTTTTTTCTATTTTTATTTGACGGCATAAACCCATGTCACGCTGATGGCTGTTCTGAGCTGAGTGTCTAAACCAGTTGTTAAGATGGAAAAGGCAACATTGCTGAGAGGCTTTTGTCGAAAAAAGGTTTGTTTATAATCGCGACTTGCAAAATAACCAACTTCATTTACTACTGGTGATCTCGATGCAGGAACGCACCGAAATACCCGATTTTACGTGCCTCAAAATTTTACCCGCCAGCATGTTCGAAATACCCGCATTTCAGGTAAAATACCCGCAAACGGCAACACTGTTTACTAGATGACTCAATAGCCAAAAATGCACACTTTTCCATGATTGTGGCACACTTGAGATGCAACGTTTGTTTTGGGGAAGTGTGCTCATCTATCTTTCAATGAGCCCGCTTTCATTTTCTATAAGTGCCCATCCAAACTAAAGCTTTGATAATCATGAAAACCTTATTTTAAATCATAACAAGTTTTAACTTTAGCATGACTTATTTAGTATGCTTCATGCATAACAAGTATCAAGGTCTTATCTTAATTACTTTTTTTTAATATACACTAACATCTACACCTGTTTTAACTAAACATTCCTTATTATATAGTACCTAGCAAAAAAGATGATTTTATCATCCTTCAGTAAATGTCTCTTTAAATACAATAGTTTATTCATGTAAATTACAGTAAATGTTTATACAGGTCAATCCAATAAGAATAAGCATAATTATCCCTACTCATTACAAATATAGCAAAAGCTCCTGCAAAAGAACATGTCAAAATAATCATCATGAAAAGACTATACAAATGACATCCACACACTACGAGCAATATGCTGTCAATAAAACATTGAACAGGTGAAACGACCCATACCCAGGGCATGCATTTGCATGTCAAAAGTAAAGGCGTAGCTGTGATCGTCATAGATTATTTAATACCATTTATTGATAGCGCTTGCGCAAATGGTTGGTTAGGACCCAAAATTACGTTGTGTTTGTAGTCGTTGTTATAGAGTTTGATACACGCTCCTTTCCTATTAAACTGATAATTACCTACCCTTCTAGGACCACTTTCCTGCCGCGCTGAGTTTTATGCCTTACTAAGCTAATACTTTAAATCCGCCCTGAAAATATACTGCCTTCCTAATGCTAGGAATAAAAGTCATTAGATGCCAAACAACATATATATTTGCCACGTAATTAAATATATCATCTCACTCTCAGGTAGATTTTATCGATATAGGAGAGAACACGTAACTACAACATTCGTAAAGTACAGTGGACAAGTTTACCCCAGAAGATAATTAACCGACGATAGGTCTATCACATAGAATTGCAGAACTTCAAAGAAGACAGTGTAAAAATAAAATATAGCAGTTACAATAAATGAATATATAAATATATGATAAGTCAAGAACACAGCAAGAAATGGAACCGTAAAATTACAGATTCAATAATAAAAATAGGACAGCACAATGCAGGGACTAACCCAAACTAACCCAACTAATCTAACTACCAACCATGCACATACTACTCATTTGTGGAAACAGACAATAACATTAGCATTGTTTAACTTTGTTGATCCTATGTCAGGGGGCTCAATAACGCCCGTGTTTGGTAAAGTCACGCAATTATAGCTGGTATAACTCATCTTTTTGGCATGCGACACAACGGGTCGAGATGCGAGCTGCTTGCTCTAAAAGGATCTGGCAGTGTGGTGGGTAGCAACGGGGCCAGACCAATATTTTTTCTGCGATAAGGGGAGTTCAACGGGCCCAGCCTTATATTTAAAGATCCTGGAGTCTCTACTGCTACAAATATGATTTTTTCGGTACGCGGACGATAACTGATATCTCACAGTAAATGCAGTCATTCTTTTCTGCTACAAGGGGAGCTCAACGGGCCCAGCCTTTTAATTTATATATCTTTTTCGTTTTTCTCTTTTTTTTTTGTTCCTTTTTTATTTTACTTGAGATGCATCGTTATCGTACATTTGCTATAAAAGCCAATCGGAATAATTTAAATAGTATCCTGACACAAAATACAACACACGTCAACAATAAGTAACAATATTGCCTGAATTCGTGCAAATGTACTATCGTCTACTACTACCCTTTCCTATTCGAATTCGTTCCTGCATTTTATATCAGGTAGTCAAAATTATGCTGTGATTACGCTTAACTCATATTTATAAGTGTACAGATTATTATTATGAAAATGTATGATTCCTTTAAGGCTGATCATTTAATTTTAATCCATTTTACTTGATTGTGATTTAAACCTGTTATTATATTTCTAATGTACTGCTTTTAGTGTTTCTTTTAATTTACACTAAAATAGTGTGTATTTTAGTGCATTCTATTTATTTTCATTCTTGCATTTTTTTATATTCATTTTATTTGGCTTGTGTCAAATATTGTAAATTTTGTGGTGCCAGTAAATTATGATGATGATGATGATCTTGGCATAAATATGTTATTATTATTATTATTATGATTGACTGGGCATAAATATATTATTATTATTATTATATTATTATCTTGGCATAAATAAATTGTGATTATGATGATTGGCTTAGATAAACGGTATTACCAAGAGCTGCGCTCCTTCCTTTATGTACCATCTCTATTACGACTATTGTCGCACCAAGCAATTATTGTTATGATTATTATCTTGCCATAAATAA
>MU181963.1:340327-376543 GCA_016904865.1 Pissodes strobi
TATTATCTTGCCATAAATAAATTATGATTATATGATTAGCTTAGATATACGGTATTACCAAGAGCTGCGCTCCTTCTTTCGTATGGTAAGTTTTATTTAGTTTACATATGACTCTGTCTCACCTTAACCAGATCAATTTGATCTAAATCAGCAAACATTTTAGGGTAAATCCCTGATCAATTCTAAATTAAGTAAATACCTCTAACTATATACACTTGCTTTAAACCAGCTGTGCTATTCTTTTCCTACAAAGCCCTATTATAACCGTCACAAATTATTGCATCTAATGGTAGTATCGCCAGATGTCCATTTGGCGAAGATTTACAACTTTAGGCTATTTGCCGGTCCTCGAGATAATAGAAAGATAATCTGTTTCATTTTTATCGGTAATCTGTTGGTTTTATGAGTTAATGAGATTCCCTATTGCGTGAAATTTTGATTGTAGTTAAACTTGCAATCTTTACTTATTGATTATAGAACACAAAAATTAGAGCCCTGCCTTATTCGAAGAGATTGTAACAATTTTCTGCCCTCCCTGATAGCCCTGGAGCCCGTGTACAAAAATTGCAACGATTTCGGGACGTTTCTTTATATTTTTATTCGATTGTACCCACATTGTGCAGATACGTTTGGGGTGTCAGCTGGCCAGGTGGCGGTGGGTGTATTTGCCAAGAGGTTGCAAACACATGAAAAAACTCGTGACGGGAATCAGTCGCGGGCAGCATGAAACTTTTATGAACGGAAAATTATTATCAGTAATGAACATTGAACATTGTCAGCTAGCCGGGGGGTGGTGGGGTACTTGTCAGCTAGGGGTACGAATGAGTCCGAAAATGCGAATTTTGAAAACGACGTCGGGCAACTTGAAATTTGGGTGGATACTAATATTTTATATATGTTTCACGAAAAAAGTGTCAGCTGCTCGTATGTCGGTGGTAAAGTTGTCAGCTGGGGTCACAAAACGTTCCGGACGTAGACGCGTTGTTAGCTGGTGTGCACGACCTTTAATGCATCAGCTGACAATTTTTCCACCTACATACGAGCAGCTGACATTTTTTTTTTCGTGAAACATATATAAACTATTAGTATCCATCCAAATTTCAAGTTGTCCGAAATCATTCTTGATGATTTAAACATGAAAAACATGCAGGGGGGCAATCTCGACTCAACAACTTCAGTTCTACATAATCAGAAATACATTTAACTATCACTAGGTAATTATTTTGTGCTTAGTTGTAATGCATTATAAAATATAACGTAATAAAAGCAAAATAATATTTATAAGAATTATCGTAAAATAGCACGTCGCATCAAGGATAGCCGTGGTCTCTGTTGAACTTAGTGTTTTGTTTTACGCGTCGAAACTTCAAACGCCTATTAGTTTGACTTGTCAATTGCGTTATACAAACAATAGTTTCAGTAAAAGTGTAGTGTATTAATATACTATATTTAGTGTGTTCCTGTGTTTTGCTCCGTTTCAGCGTGCGTTTATACGCGAAAATGGCGAAAGTCGAACAGTTTTGTGTGTTGTGTTTACAAAAGAAAGAAAAATTAACAGCTTTTACGGAACAGACTTTGCAAAAATTTAAAGAAATCTTGCTTATAAGACAGGCAAATAATTTGAAAATGAATGATGTGCATATTCCTGATGAAGTGAATAACGTCCAACAATACCATCGCAAATGCTATTGTCGTTTCACCGCTTTGCCGCTGAAATATCGACCAAAACCGCAAGAAAATATTAAGTGAGTTATAATACTTGTTTATTGTTTGTCGTACATTACAGTATTTATTGATAATAATAATCAGGCAAGTCTGACGAGAGTACACATGTCATAGTACGGTGCTCAGATACTGATATTCCAGTCATCATGCTAGGAAACTTAAAGAAAATTCAAAATAATGTAAAAATTTGAATGAAGATGGGTACCGGTAATGGGCAGCGGTTTTTTGTATCATTGACTTATATGCAGCACTAGGCGGGAACGTTTGCCTTGCTATCATCGCATTTTATATATTCACAGGATGCGATTACAACCCAGCCTTTTTTAAGAAGGGAAAAGCAAAGCCATTCAGCATTCTCAAAAAAAAATTCAAATTTCATCGCAGCATTTATTGATATCTGCGATTTATTGAAAGAACACATTGCCAGTGCTATGCCAGCCATAGAAAAATTTGTGTGTACCATGTATGGCTTTAAGACAATACAAAAAGTTAATGATGCACGTGTTACGACCTTCATGAAGGTATATAAACTAGGAAAAGATGACAATGAATTTACATTGCCTGATAAGAACTTCAACGCATCCCTCTTGCCACCATCGTACTCTGAATTAAAACAGCAATTATTGAGGACCATCTACATATCGAGGATTTGGAGCAACGCGCACAAGCAAGTTCCGTCCACATTGGATCCACTAGATTATGGATGGCAACTGGAGGAAAGTAAATACACCTGCAAATGGTTCGATGGCGATCAATTACCCTCGACTGTGGAAATGATCACTCAAGACGCTGACAATACTAAAGGTATTTATTTATATTATTTGAATTTGTCATGTCATAAAATATTAATAATTTTTATACAATCAATTACTTATTTTTCCAGATGTCAATAAACAGCCTGATGACGATGTTTTACCAATCGAACTCGAAGACTCTGATGATGACGAAGAAGAAGATGATGATGATGACGAAGATTAAGATTGCCATTAATAATAAGTTAAATGTTAAAATGATTTAATATTTTTGTTAATAAATAATACGATTTTGTGTAGTAAAATTGTTTACCTACTATTAATTTATGTATCTTGGTACAGTGTTATATTTCATTACAATTAAGCACAAAATATTTACCCATGGGTAGTTAAATGTATTTCTGATTATGTAGAACTGAAGTTGTTAAGTCGAGATTGCCCCCTGCATGTTTTTCATGATTAAATCATCAAGAATGATTTCGGGCAACTTGCAATTTGGGTGGATACTGATACTAATATTTTATATATGTTTCACGAAAAAAAGTGTCAGCTGCTCGTATGTTGGTGGAAAAATTGTCAGCTGATGCATTAAAGGTCGTGCACACCGGCTAATAGGGCGTCTACGCCCGGAACCTTTTGTGACCCCAGCTGACAACTTTTCCACCGACATACGAGCAGCTGACACTTTTTTTCGTGAAACATATATAAAATATTAGTATCCACCCAAATTTCAAGTTGCCCGACGTCGTTTTCAAAATTCGCATTTTCGGACTCATTCGTACCCCTAGCTGACAAGTACCCCACCACCCCCCGGCTAGCTGACAATGTTCAAAGTTCATTACTGATTATAATGTTCAGTTCATAAAAGTTTCATGCTGCCCGGGACTGATTCCCGCCACGATTTTTTTCATGTGTTTGCAACCCCTTGGCAAATACCCCCACCTCCACCTAGCCAGCTGACACCCCAAACGTATCTGCACAATGTGGGTACAATCGAATAAAAATATAAAGAAACGTCCCGGTAATCGTTGCACTTTTGTACACGGGCTCCAGGGCTATGAGTTTAGCCGAATTTTTACCTGCTTTTGTGTCGAGAAAGTGGGATCGAGCCCTTATGTATGTGCCACCAGAATGTAGAGTTTCGTGAAATTAAAATAATGAGAGTATACATTTTTGAATAAATAGAATTGGTTCTCACCTGGAATAGTACACACAGAAACGTTGTTTTTTCCCATTGCTTCTTCGGATGGTATCGTTTGATTACTGCGAGTGGATCGTGGCATCTTTGTTTTTACTGACTAATTTTAGATAGAAATATTAGCTAAACTTGAGCTATAAATTAATGATGCTATAGACATGCCCTGTGATACGTTGTTAACGTAACACAGCACATGACCATGTTGCGGCTAGGAGAATATCCGCAGAGCCATGGCGAATTAAGTCACTGTTTATGAAATTTGCTACCCCTGCGTTATCCAGCCAGCGTCGTTCACGAATCACAACTTTCTCCATTATCAAATACAACACATTTTAGTAACTTATCAATTTTGCCCTACAGGATAATATTTTAATCTGGAAGATACCTTTATTATGTTACTTAAAAAGTATCCCGTTTTTTTTTCTAATTTTTTGTATTAATGATATTATTTATGAAACTAGACGAAACCATAATTTTAAGATCCTTTGCTTTGTATTCATTTAACGTTGAAAATTCTCATTATTGAATAGTGTGAATTTAAAACAGATTTATTGATCTTAAATGTTAATAAAATGTAAAATGTTATTTCTATTTCAGAAGGCATATATTTTGAATAATGGAGGGAATATTTGAGCCATTAATATGTTCAAATTGTACAAAATATCTGTCAGTGTTTCCAATCAAGGTATACCCAAATCGTTCAGTGAAATGTGGGAGGTGCAACTCTAAAGATGACGGAGGTGCTGTATCCAAGTTATACCAAACACTGGTTGAAAATCTAAAGTTCCCTTGTGTTAATTGTTATGAAGGTTGCAAAGAACTTTTGCCGCCCAACGAGATGAAGGTTCATGAAGTTTGTTGTGTTGGAACAACGATTCAATGTCCGATTTGTTGTAAATTTAAGGGGCAGAGTTTTTCAGTTGTCCAACATTTCAAGCAAAAACATTATGATGCGTTGCTGAGAAATCGAGAATTTGTAATTGTTTTTAATGATAAAAATGAAGATATGTCATATTTATATGCCAGTTTTCTGGAAAATAAGTTAGACCTTGTTCGTGTGCGATATGATAATGTTATGAAGGAACTGTATTTAGATATTGCTCCTATTTATAGAGAGAGTTTGAGAGGAAAACACTTATTGCAAAAATTTATATTGTATACTGTCCATAATAAAATCATCTATAAATCATATGAAAAAAAGTGTGCAACATATAATTCTAATAGAGGATTCATTTTAAACAATGATAATATTGGGATTTCTATGACAGGAGATTACCCTAGAGGTGTCGCGATTTGCAAATTTTTTATTGAAGAAGCAGTTACTGAAAGGGATTTACAACATTCATTTGGACATTTATTATCCACTTTAAATATAGAGCAAAATGCTAAAATAATATTTAAAGAAGTGCCTAAAGAAGTAATTAAATATGTACCCATTCCATGTAGTAAAAACCATTTTGCTTCTGAACCTGTTGTTCAGGTTAGGCCTTGTCAACTTCAGCATGTTATTGATAATCCAGTAATGCCTCCTAATGTTATGAATTCAGGCGAACAAAATATACGTTTTAATGTAAATAATATTCGAACTTTAATCTCAGTATATTCACCTTTATTTTACGTGGGAAATACAACTTGGAAAATCTTATTAAAAAAGAATTTCATAGAATCCACTCCATATTTAAGTTGTTTTGTTGAGAAAATTGACGATTCAAGTGAAAATCATTGGTCATATAAGATCATGGCGACAATTTATGTTTTATCAGGTGATTCAGAGTATACTGTCAGCGAATCATTTCCTGAGAAAATTATTGGGAAACGTAGTAATGAAGTAATGAACTGGGGTTGGGACAAATTTATGCTTTGGAGCACTTTATTAGATCAGAATAAGAAATATATATTTTTTAACGATACTATTCAAATTAAAATAGAAATGACGTTAATAAAAATTTTGCCACACAAACTTTCTTGTCGGTGTAATGATTGCAGATAGTATTTCTTAATATTGAAAACATGTTTTAAACACGCTTTAATAAGGTACTGTAATTACAATGTGCATATTGTGTTTTCCTACATATTTGTTTTGCAGAATATACATGGAAAAACAAAGATTAATTCAGAAAGCTCTCACGCACAGTCATTTTACTACACTGCTTAAAAAGACTTAGTCATTTTTTATAAATTCTAGGAACTGTGCACTGCTGAAAAGGTATATTACATAAACAAGTGTTGAAAGTACTAGTTTTTAAACACTTTCCCAGTAATGTACACTATTTCCTATGAACACCTATGAAAATTATATAAAAAGCACTCTTTATAGATTCTAAAGAAAACTATTAATATCAAACGTGTATTGAAATCATCTACTTTTCAATACGTGTGTTGAAGAGTACTCATCGGCTCATCCACATCTGGCTAGTCAAACAAAACAGACCGTCAAATTGACAACATCGGCTTCTATAGAATCCTGTTGAAAATATTTCTGGCCACGTTAATTGCGCTTTTTTCTCATTTTCATAAGTGGTCGTAGGAAAAATCTTTTTTATACCATGAATGCCTTGATTATTGACACACGTGTTTCCCATCAACATTTTTATTATCAAACGAATACAAAATATACATATGTTTTCCCATACTTCTTCATTTAGGTACAATTTTATCAATTTAATTTTAAAACCATACTTTTTTCGGTTTGTACCTATACACCGAAACATCACCAGTTAGTTAATTTAACTGAAGAACAACGATTACGCGCTATTGGCATGCTTGAAACTCGTCAAAATCAAATGCAAGTAGTAGATGACATATCTACCATTCAAAGCGTTATTAAGTCTCCTTGGGAATAGATATCCAGACAGAGGAAATGTTAATACGAGATATTAAGCTGCGGAAAGGCAATTACCACGGACCAAGACCAGTTTGTACAACAGCAAGCCATGCCTGAGAAACGCACCATTGACTGGAATGCCACTGGCAAGAAGTTTACAGTAGATCTCTAATCAAATGATTGTTAGCAACCAAACAGTAAGAAATCGCCGTCATAACGTTCAACTTAGGAGCCGACGACCAGTTAATATCTAGTTTGAACAAATTAATATTTGAGTCATATTCTGTTAATATTCAGGGTGTCACAGAACAATGGGACATAGAGTAACTGAAGTTACTAGACCTCAAAATACAAGTTTGAGCCAGTATTGCCTGAATATAATTTTTATAAAATACAGGCAGTGACGTGCAAACATGATACTCACTCGCAACACTTGAATATGCGCCCCTCCCTGGGAGGATTTGATGTCTGAGAGGATATAAATAATATAAGTTTTATTGCAAAGTTCACATATGCTTAAATTAAAAAAGATCGCCCTTTAAGTGAACTTAATATATCATTGACCGTTGATGTGAGTTTATGAAATGTTTTTTCAAATCTGAATTTTTCCCTCTGCAAAAGTTACGGGAAGTGCCAAGAAGAGTTGAAGTTCCGCACCTAAATCGGATAAACTACAGCAAAGATATTTTTAATATATTATAATAAGTATATTTCGCAAAATCTATTAGTTTTAATATTTGTTTGTATCTTACCGATGACGTGCCTTGTTTTAGATCTGTTATTTATACTTATGGTTATCCGGCTATGTCTCTACTGAGCTGTTTATTTTTTTCCAATTTTTTGTTATTTTAAGAAAACCAGCCATATTTATTTATTTATTACTTTCAACGGTTACACCATCCGCCGCGCCGGTAAGTTAATGGTTAATCCTTTTTTCTATAAATGTAATATTTATACCTTGGTGCGGTTTCAACTCTGGTTTCAAGTGGCCTAGTTTTTGCAGAAGTGGTTCCTTAAGAATCAGATTTCGATGTAGAAAATCTCAGGATGTGGTGAATGTACTGGAACCTGATGATTAAGAATCGATAAAATCGGATGTTGACTCACCCAGTGGCCTGAAAAAGATATTAGATGCGGAAGTGAATGCGTTGGAAAAAGAGATAGTTTTGCATCGCCTAACATGTCATGAGATGTAAAAGTAAGGGATGGATGTAAAGGAAAAACGAAAGTTTATCTGTGTTACCTCTGTGCTTTACAGGCAGTGATAGTTGTCTTAGGGATTGTCACATCCGCTAAATTGTTTATTTTGTGTCCGGGTACTCATTTGTATGGACACATTTTTTTGTAATATAAACAAAAAAATAAAAAAAATAATACACCACCTTTCATATTCCAAAAGCATCAAATTTTCCAATTTTTATCAAAAAATTCCAATAACTTAGCAGGCCGTGGGTAGTGAGATAGTTTTTTTGAGAAGTGTATTTGATTCCTACAGAAAAAGAACATTTGAGGAGAGGATGGTGAAATCATTCGCAAATTAATGAATTGTGTCAAGAGAACTTTTATTCAAACCCTTCAACCATATAGATCAATATCTAAAACATACAATATAACATTATTTTAGCATAGCATATGATACAACTGGTTAAATGGAAATTTCATATGTTCAGAAATTGTTTCATCTATCTTTAGTGTTGACACAAAGGAAAATTAAGAATAAGATTTGTCCTATTTTTTCACAGGAAGATAAAAGGTGCATGCTTTAGTAATTTAGCCGTGCTTTAGTAATTGATAATCCAAATGTGGGAAGTGGGCAGTTTATAAAAGCAGACACAAAAGCGGTATTTTTTAAAATAATTTGAAGTTATTGTCCAGTTTGTTAAAGTAATTTTTACTGTTTTTTTGGCAAAAATACAGATTTATTATTTACGTTTAATATTATTTCATATAAAAATGCATTGCATTATTTTGTTGTTATAATATACATCTCCCAGTCAAACTCGGCTCAAACATGATATTTTGATGTCTCCTTTTTGTTTTATATCTTGCAAAACAGAAAAAAATATCCTTCTACCCAGCAAGCACAAGGTCATTACATTAATGTGATGTAATGTACCGCACAGAACATTTACTTAAAATGTTGTATTTTCATTTCTGTAATAGCCAAATTTCCGTAACATGTGTATTTTTAGAGTGCATCGTACTGGTGTTAAAAATAAATTTCTATATATGTTTGCACATCTTTACGTACAAGGTGTTTTCGTATATTCTGGAGCACCCCTAGGGAGATTATCTTAAGAGATAATAAGAAATGTAAATTAACATCGCATAGCTGTTAAAAAATATCAACTTGTTTTTTTTCTTAAATGGATCGCTCTACATGGTGCATTATTTAGATAGTCCGTTCGTTACTGCTTCCAATTATTCGGGTTTGATATCTCTATATTTTAAACAAACTAAGACCAATGACAAAACCCGTTCCCTAATATGAGTGTTATGCCGGATTTACACTGACAATTTATTGGCCAATTGATTGATCAAGTCGCTTTACCAGACAATATTGATAATGTAAAACGCCAACTTGACGACAATTTAGCTTGGCCAAGAAAGCTCTTTCTCAATTTATTGACGGATTACAGCTTGTTCTAATTTTCCGTCAATTATTGCGTCAAGTCAGTGTGGCAACCTAATGTTGATGTTGAGTTTTTCTTTTAATTCAACATATTTAAAATGAGCTGTGCAAAAGACAAGGTGAGTTTTTATTAATTTTATCACAGAATAGGTATGATAACATAAATAAAAACATAACCTTCAAATTCTAAAAAAAAGACTGTTAGGTTGGTAGAGAGTTGTTCATTGTCGTTTGTTTTGAGAATAAGAATAAGTTCAAAGCGCTTCCGGTGTAAAGCGAAGTTAAGCTAACAAAAATTTGCAATAGAAATTTGCAAATAAATTAATCAATTTAAGTTGTCAGTGTAAAACTAGCATTAGAAAGGGAACGGTATGAAATAATGTGTTAGTCAGATGCATTGATCTTAGGACACAGTTGTTGTCATTTTGGTTTCAAACCTGGTATATTGGGAATTAGTAATGAGCGGTAAATGATGCATCCATGATCCATGTAAAAACCCACAAGATGATTTTAAAATCAATTTGCTATGTTTATTTGTTTTATTCAGGACTGAAAAACGTCTTCAGCTTTGGTGATTTCATTTTTTCCCTAGTTCTTTAAATGAAAGCTCTAAGGGTGCTGCTAAGTATACGGAAAAACACTGTACAGGGTGTCCGGTTATAAATGTAACCCCCCTTTAACTTTTTTATTTACCCTCGTATAAAAAAATGTTAAGTACAAAAGTTGTAAGGATCGTCATATAGTTTTCTGCGGTGTTACTAGAAAAACAATTGAACATCGAAATTCTACTGTGCAAATTAAATTAATGTTTTTTTAAATGGGACACCCTGTATATTCTTCCGGATATCGCTAGAGCTCTTTAAGACGAGTTCAGTAATATAAGGTTTGTTGGGTCTAGCTATAATAGTTACCACGTAAATTGCAAGAATGTCGGGTATCTGATTATTACTGAACCCCTCTCCTAAATTCTTTATTTGGTGAGCTAGAAAAAATGTTGTATACAAAAGTTGTAGGTTCCTTCAGAAACTTTTCTGCGGTGTAACTAGAAAAACAATTGAACATCAGAAAAGCTTCTGAAGGAAGAATTTTTTTCTAGCTCACCAAGTAAATAATTTAGGAGAGGGGTTCAGTAATAATCAGATACCCGACATTCTTGCAATTTACGTGGTAACTATTATAGCTAGACCAAATAAACCTTATATCACTTAACTCGCCTTAAAGAGCTCTATCGATATCCGGAAGAATATACAGGGTGTCCCATTTAATAAAACATTAATTTAATCTGTACAGTAGAATTTCGATGTTCAATTGTTTTTCTAGTAACATCGCAGAAAACTGTATGAAAATCCTTACAACTTTTGTATTTAACATTTTTTTATACGAGGACAAATAAAAAAGTTAAAGGGGGGTTACATTTATAACCGGACACCCTGTACATACCCGAGAAGTTCCAAAACGTTACATACAGGAAAAGTAATTGTTTTTTTTTTGTTGTATGTAAAGAAGAGAAACCTTACATTGTTGATGATTTTAATTTTTTTTTCATTTGAATTGTAGGTAGGTATTTGTATATCAAAAAGTTTGATATTCACAGAAACATGAAACGCAAAAAAATATTGCCTAATTGGATAAAGTTTAGCATAAGTCAATTAGCATCACAAACTAAATGTTTATCAAATTGTTTGAATGTCAAAATTATGTATTGTTTAAAATATTTGCTGGCATTTTTCCATTTAGATGGTTTTAACTAGTTAGGTATTTTATGTTACCTATATCAAGTAAGAAGGGGATGAAATAATCGAATATATTTTTGAAATAGGTATGTAAATGTACAATATTTTGTTGTCAAGCATGATCACCAGTAGGAAATAGCTCCAGGTGATGTCAACGCCTATAATAGTCGCTCAGGGACTCATTTTCGATGAGTGCTTTCCTGTTGGTGGCCCTGCGAGGCTTCGGCTTGTCTCAAGCATCGCATCGGCCTTCAGCATTCTTCTGGGGTATCTACGATTTTTATAGAGTAATTGTTGAGTTAATCTTCAGCTGATTTATTTCGAGGTGAAATTTCTTAAATGTTCAAGATAGGATAATTTTCATGTTTCATGTTTTCTAGGCTAGAGGAATAAATCGTGTTAGTAAAATTTGGTTTTTTATTGTGTGCGCCGAATGATATATCGTATATTATATATCGCTAATTATATATCGCGGATTAGTTACATAAACCCTGATTAGATTATTGTTTACTATGCACCGCAAGAAAAATCTGGTTTAAGCTTCAGATTATCTAGTCGGTTAACGAAGTGTGGATTAGCGGAACGACGTCTAACTAACGTTCAAAGTCATTGTTGGCATAATTTTTATGTTGGAGTTTTTTGCATGATTTCGTAATGAAATAGAGTTAAAGAACGAATTATTTATTGATGATGACCTAGATTATCTAGATCATCATCAATGAACCAGGCTAGATATCTTTGATGTTATCAACTTTGGTTTTCCTCGCAGAGTCTACGAAAGGAGTGATGATTTCGACACTATGGACAATTATTAATTTTTTCGAAGATTTCGACTTACAAAACTTACAGTTCTCAGCTTTCTGGAAAACATAGAAGATGAAATTAAATTCCAAAATGATTATAAGTTGATAAATAAAAGGATGTGTCTATTCTACCAAAGTGAATTGAATCGACCAGACATTTAACCTAAATAGACCCGACAACTCATTCATAAAAATCCGAAAACTTGCATCCAACATCAACAAAACGCTCGCCCCGCCTCATATTTTTATGAATCACGAACAAAACTTCATCCCGACGAAATCCTAACCCGGTCCATAGGGGTAGACCGAGGGGTAGACTTTAAAATTGTGAGTTCAGCATAATAATAATTTTAATAAAATAAATACGTTTAATTTTAAATGATGGAATTTATTTCGATTGCCTTATTTAAAATAAATTTATGTTTTATTTATAGTCGGCGGTTGCTAGATGGGTCCTGAAGGTTAGTTAACACAAGATAGTTATATTGCTAATGAATGCGGAAAGTGATACTTTTCCACATCGCGGAGTTCAGGCATGTAGTCGAGTGCGGAAAAGTAACTTTCCGCATGAGTTGGCAACAACATTTTAAAAGGAGCCTGTGGAAAATACTTATGGAGGTGAAACTTCTTTAGCGAGGGTAAAGTCAGAAAAAATAATGCTTATCCTTTTTCGAGCATTCCATTTATTTACCGTCTTTCTTCTTTATGAACAAACGGGTATCGATATGACTTGGTGTGTACAGGGATATCGTCTGTTCTAATTTCATGTTTAATTTTGGATGTGAAAGATAATTCTTCATCGTTTTGATGGAATATGTCGGAAAATTCTTTACATAACTTGGAAATCGCTTCCTTTTCTTCCGGGTTCATGTGTTGCGTACGAATTAAATTATTTTTGAAAATTTTATTTTCTTGATTGCGTTTTTTATTTTGCGGGTGGGATTACTAATTTATCTAGCTGTGTTGTCTTTACAATAATATCGCCTACATAAATATTAACTGGAATATTCTTTAGTACTTTTTCGTTTCGATTAAGAGTGATGGAAATACTGTTTCCAAATTTTCTCTATATTTGAATGGAATTTCGATGTCAGGTTCAATCAATCTTTGATTAATTAGATCGATATTTACTCATGTTCTTTAAGTCGGTTAGTCCTATAACTCCGTCAAAAATGTCATGAAAGTCAAAAAGAATAAAATTGATTTCGTGATTATTACCATATATTTTAGAAAAATTGGAATATCGGCTTGAAATTGGGTATTTTCACTTCCTATGGCGGTTTTGATAATATGTTGAGAACGATAAATACATTGAATGAACATAATGACGCTTAGTTAAGGTAATAGTATATTATGATATAAGTGTATAAGACGCGACAAATTTCAAAACACGACGCTAACCGTCAGCGAGAAGAAATGTTTGTAGTTAAAAAACATAGAACTTGAGTGAGAAGGACATTTCATTCGAACGTGTTTACCATCCAATGACCCAATGCAGTTTGGAAAATCCCAAAGTCGCTTAAGTATATTCTCCAGATATCCGTGAAAAGTCGGCCGTCGTGGGTTGTTACACGTGAAGGGGCTGGAACACTTCCCATAGAGCTGCGCATATTTCCTTCTTCCCTTCTGTCTAGGCTCCCATCCGAAATGAAAAGGCCAATGATTTGAAGCTTCATCCTATCGCAAGATATCTGTAACAAACATTATACTAAAATAATGAAAAACTTTACGGAGCAAAGTTAATAAGTATATATTTTTTACAACCGCATATTAGTTTTTCAATTAATTGCAATAATAATAATTAATATAGCGAAAATACGGGGATTTTACGCATTG
Source organism: Pissodes strobi (assembly GCA_016904865.1). NCBI lineage: Eukaryota > Metazoa > Arthropoda > Insecta > Coleoptera > Curculionidae > Pissodes > Pissodes strobi. The sequence continues at coordinate 353,831 of MU181963.1, forward strand.
TTGTGATATTAATTTGATATTATGTTTCACAAACAGAGACACGAAAATGCTGGAAAAATGTAAGGCAAGAATATGGAAAACAAATAAAGATAATTCAGGGTCATTCAGGAGATGGAGCACGAGAGGAAATAATTTGCGGGTGGCCGTATTTTGAAAGATTACATTTTCTCCGCGACCAATTCGATACCCACAACTCAATCTGCCGGCCCGGATAGAACAGGCTCCGCAAGTTTTTTTTGTTTTTTTTTTTAACAATTTATTTAATTCTACAGCACAATAAATTACATAGAGCTATTTACTACCTCTCAAATCAGTGCTTCTAGCTCTGGGCTCGAGAGTTTACACTTCTTACAATATTAGTGGATTAGATTGTTTTTAACTTAAGTCTAAGTGATGTCTTAACTTTTTCACAAACAAATGAAAGCAATTCACATTTTTAATAATTACAGGCAATTTGTTATACACTTTTGATGCTTTAATAATTGGATTATTTAAACCTATGTTTGATCTGGTATACATTTGATAAATATTATTTTGACCTCTAGTTTCGTATCCATGAACCTCATTATAAAATAAAATTGTAGTATTACACTTTTGTTGTTTATTTATTATCTTGAATATTAATTTCGATTGTTCCAACTCTAACAACCTACTGAGCCTCCAGACACCCAACTCCCCATATAGAGCGTCCGTGTGTGCACGTCTCTCATAACCGTAAATAACTTTTAAAACCTTCTTTTGTAAAATTTGCATTGCATTAAAATTTGTACTACCACACATACCCCACACGGGAAGTAAGTACCTGAATTGGCTCAAAAAAATGCATGATATACATTATTTTTACTCTTAATGGACAGATAGTCTCTACACCTAAAGATAATTGGAATCATTGGAACAATCTTTTTAGAAATATTGTGAATATGTTCCGACCAATTAAAATTTTCATCAACGTGCAATCCCAAGTATTTCATTACCGATACTCTTTGTAATATATAGTTATCAACTTTAATTTCCATGTCTCCAACTAACATATTCTTTTGTTTGAACAACATATACTTTGTTTTTTCAATATTGATTTTTATCCTATTAGAAAGTAGCCACTGCATGTAGACCTGAAGATCAGCACTGACTATTTGATTGAGATTTTTTCCGTCTGAGTCTGTATATACTAATACCGTGTCATCTGCAAATGTGAAGTACCGAGCCTTAAGATTTGCTCATTTTAAGTTCAGTACATAAAGGGAATAGAGGAGAGGACCAAGGACTGACCCCTGTGGTACCCCATATGTGTTTGTTAATGTTTTACTACATACACCCTTATGCTTGACGTACTGAATTCTGTTACATAGATATGATTGAATTATATTATAAATTTTACCTCTAAAGCACATATTTTCTAGCTTGTCCAACAGGATGTCAAAACTCACAACGTCAAATGCCTTCTTGAGGTTCACAAACACTGCAATAGCCACCTGTTTGTTATCCAAAGCTTTGGATACATAGTTCACAAGGTCTACTGTGGCACTTAGCGTGCTGCTATTTTTAACAAAACCATTACTTTTGGTTAGTCATTCAATCGGCTTTCGGTTAGTTTTAGTCGCCAAAATTCGGTTAATTTGGGTTAGATACTTATTTTAATACCTTTAATCAGTTCCGATACGTTTCAGCCCTTTTTGGTGATTGGTTAATTTTGATTAGCCATTCAATCAGTTTTCGGTTAGTTTTAGTTAGTTTTAATTTATTTCAGTCATTTGAACCGGATCCGATATGTCATAACCAATTTTAATGTTTTGGTTAATTTTAGTTAGTCGACAAAATTCGGTTAATTAATGTTAGTTTCAGCTTACCTTAGTATGTTTAATATGTTCCGATATGTTTTAGCCCTTTCTGGTGCTCTTGGTTAGTCTTGGTTAGTCGTTCAATCAACTGTCAGTTAATTTCAGTGGGTATTAATTTAATTTAATCATTTTAACCAGTTCCGATACGTTATAAACAATTTTAGTGTTTTTGGTTACTTTTGGTTAGCCAAAATTTGGTTAATTTGGGTTAGTTTTAATATTTTTAATCTATTTCGGTACGTTTTAGCCCGATTTGATGTTTTTACTTACTTTTGATTAGTCGTTCAATCAACTTTAGGTAAAATTCAGTTAGTTCGAATTTATTTTAGTCATTTGAACCCGTATCGAGACGTTATAAGCATTTTTAATGTTTTCGGTTAGTTTTGGTTAGTCGCCAAATTCGGTTCGTTTTGATTAGTTTTAACTTACTTCAATTTTTGTAACCTGTTCTGATACGTTGTAGCCCGCTTTGGTGCTTTTGGTTAGTTTTGGTTAGTCGTTTAATAAACTTTCGGATAGTTTCAGTGTGTTCCAATTTATTTTAGTCATTTGAACCGATTCCGATACGTTATAATCAAACTTAGGTTTAAATAAACAAACTAACACAATCTCTCACGCGTATGACGATGACGTCATGAATGTGGCAAATGTAGCATGCACTTGTTCACGATTTGAGGCCCTATACTAGGAAAACAGAAACATTTTCAATATTAAAATGCATTTTTAGATTGTCAGATATGCAGAATAGATTGGTTAAAACAAAAGTTCCGATATCATATTAATAAAAAAATTCCCATATGTGGCCAATATTCTGGCGGACACTGTATAACATTAGTTGGACTTAAAAAAGATTTAACTATAACATTGTATCTGCCAGTTTTCAGATTTAATGGAATTTCGTGCTCATTCGATTTTAGAATATGCAATAATTTTGGAACTAAGTGTGCTGGAATGTGCATTAAACAACATTTATACATATCTTTCAGGATCGCGGGGTAATTTAAATAATGATTTTTCGCCACCGCTCCTAGTAGAACAATTCAAATAAAGTCACTTATAACCAGGCATTTTTAACAAAAATAAAATAAAGATTAATTATTTTTCGTAACACTCTCGGACTAAACCAAAAGACTCACGTGGCTCGCGTTTAGAATCACACTAGAGCTTGCCCTGACTATTTCTTGGGATGGCTGGCCATACGAATTCTTGTTTCATGCGTTAGGTGGGAGGTTTCGCATCTGGTGTGGGTTTATCTGGGTCTTGGGTATGTTTTGTTTTGTCCGGCATCGATGTAAACCTCGATCGCGATCACGACCTCCACCGCACTCATCCATGTATGTTCGGCATGTCCGTACCCTTATTAGATTGATTTTGGTTACTAAAATTTGGGTTCACGCCACTAAAATTTGATTGGAAATTTGCGTTTGTCGGTGACTGAAAATATTGGGGATTTTGATGATTAAATGGTTTATTAATAGAGTTATTTATTTTATGAGGATTTCCTGTGTGTCCTAAATTTCCATATAATCGTTCAAAATTTTCAAATTCAGCTACATAACCAATAGCATTTTCCAGAGAGTCTGGCTTTCTAATATACATGTTATTTTTCAAAATTCCTGAACAACTTGCTATAAAAGTTTTAAGCGCTGTTTTGTCGTATAGATTTATATGACAAGGTTTTTGGTTTTGATCAAGATTATTATCATTGCTAATATGTTGTATTACACTATTTCTTAATAACTTCAATCTACTACCAACATTTAATAAATAATGTTCTCCCTTGTAGTGTCTTGTTAGAGATATTTCTTATACTAAACAATCTAAATCTCTCCTATCAGCAAAACATTGTTTTAAAGCTAATTTTAAACCATTCCAATTTGTCTGGTCGGATCTATTTCCTACTAAAATTTCGGCTTTTCCGATTAGTTTTCCCTGAAAACAGCCGAAAATATGCTGATTCAATTCCTCATGGTTTTAATACGACATAAGATGCTATTAAGTTCTCGCATTTTAAAATAAATTTGTTTAAAGTGTTGCTATCGCCGTCATACGGTTTAATATTGTCTAATTTAGATTTTAAAAGATTCCAATTCATATTGTTTCTAACTTGATTATTTTCATTTAAGTTAGGCATGCTGCCATTTATATCTGTGCTTGCAGTACTAGATCTAATTTCGTCTATAACCGGTGTACCTGCGGTACTAGGTACTATTAATATTTGATTCCAGTGTTGTACTTGCAGTACTGGTTTTCTCGAAACTTAACGATTTTAGTTTCTCTACGAGATCTTCTAATTCGTTCATAAAATTATTATTTTAATAACTATTTTTCGTTTATTTCGATTGAAATAAAAATAAAATTCTTTGATTGATTAATTCACTAACCTAATTGTCTTCAATAGACTGCGAAAATTTGTCTCCAATAGACTGAATTTAAAACTGAATTGTGATATTAAACACACTGCTTATCTATACCTTCCGGGTACTTTACACATAGAGGGTCAAAAGGAAACGAAAGGAATGGCACTTACACTTTACTGTAGTCTCCGCTTCCTTCCCGATTCTCTTCGCTGGTTTGTCCGGTCTGCTGTAGCTTTGTCCCTTTGATTGCGCTAAAGGGCTGGATAACCCAAGTAGTCGATGATTCTGGTCGTTTGATGAACACTACCGCACAATCCTAACGACTGCGCCACCTTTTTAAAAATATTTATTAGGAGCTAACTATAGTCTGACTTGACTTGAGAATAGCTAAATAGAGAATAATAATATATAAAACGTTATCTTAAAAGGTATTACATTACATTGCTTAAATCTAGTTCCCATCGGTGCATCTGCTGATTGGGCAGTCACACGGGTTCGGTTTCATGCTGAATGGCCAATTCCCACAGGTTGTGGGGACTTAACTATAACGATCACTTTCATTTGTGCCATTAATATTTTTTATGGATTTTTTAATTAGGGCAAGTATGACTAAATTCGTGAAATATTAAATAACTTATAAATACGCAATACTGCAGATTATTCTTATCAGCAGCATTTTCAGATTCTGGTTATATAAAGCTGATCTCAGAGATGAAGCAGTATTATATTAATATTATATTATATGAGCCTTTCTTAAACATTGAACTAACTGTTGGTTGCGTAATTTCTCTTCGCATGCTTCTTCAAATTTGAAGTGGTTGATTTAAATGAAAATCTCTGATGAGATCGCATTCGGCTTATTGTTTTTCAACGTCGCATGCATACTTGGTTTTTGTGTATGGCCTCTAATTAGCTTTTAATTTCATTAGACACCAAATAAAGTTCAAGCAAAATTAAAATATAAGTACCTGCTTTGTATAAATTGTTCACTGCAAATATACGAATTTCACAATTTTAAACATAATTTATATTAAAACTCAAAGTATATCCTTTACATTTAGTTTCGGTCCCAACTCGAGTGGCCATATTGGCTACTGCTTTCCCTAGTATCAGAGTCTTCTAGTTCAGAGAGTGCTGGCTAGATACACCCTACCGAAAAAACGTAGATAATAGAAACACGTTTTTCATTAATTTTCAAACGTTAAAACGTCGAGAGTGTTTCTTATTATTTCGAATCGAATACTCCTAATTCTTATCCTTTGCAAAAAAGACGAACTCATACGATTAAATCCAGGTGCGTGAAACACGCTAACTCGGGAGCTTAAACCGGCTCAGGTTGCAAGCGATATAAGTGCACGTTCAGGTCAGTGATGGCAGCCCAGAGTACTCTAGAGCCCATAGGCATTAGTGACTCAGTGGCGTGCCCATGGGGGGTTTTTGGGGGTTCAACCCCCCCCCCCCCAAGTCTCAGGAATTTTCAAACGAAAAGTGAAGAAAAAATGGAAAACAAAACAAAAATTATATGCTATACTTGCTAAAATCTTTTCTATTAGTTTACGGACTTGGATAGCGCTGTTGCCCTTGCAAAAAGTGTCAGAAATACTTTACGAAACATTCGAGAAAATGCTGAAAATGAATTTAAGCAAATGTTTAGCCAGGCAGTAAAAATATGCGAAAAATATAATGTTGAGATATCAGTTCCAGACAAACGTATGATAATGCCTCTACTATGGCTGGAATTCGCTCAGGGGTTCAAAAGAGTATTAAACAATTAATTTTAAAGTCTTCATTTGTGTCATGTTTAAATCATTCTTTGAATCTCTGCAGAGTACAATCTTTTGCTACAGGAGCGTCTTGTGTGACTTTTTTTGGAACTCTGAAAAGTGTTTAAAATTTGTTTTCGGCTTCAACCCATAGGTGGGATGTAATGTTGGAGAAAGTAGGAGTTTCCGTTAAAGGACTTACTGAGACTCGTTGGAGTGCCCATCATGATGCGGTAAAAACAGTAAAGAGTAACTATTCGGTGGTGGTAGGCGCCATTCAGTTATTAACAGATCTAAAAGAAAATTTAGATACAAGACAATCTGCCCATATCTTAATGCCAGCAATTTGCGATTTTTCTTTTTTGTGTTACTTATCATTATATTATATATATTTGGAGTATAATTTTAGAAGAAGCCAATCAAACACAAACGTACTTGAAAACTGCTGGTATGACATTCAGCAAATGTGTTATAAAGATTAAAGCCCTTAAAACTTTTTTACAGGAAGATAGAAATGAACATGTAGAAAAGTCAATTATATATGCCAAGGAAACGTGCTCAAATATGGATATTTCAGTTTCAAAAAGATAAGAAGGAACAAAATATGCCAGGGGAAGAAGTGCAAGATGAGGGTTTAAGTAGTATGTTTGAATGCTTGGATCGCTTTTATGCCCGAAATTGAAAAGAGCTTTGAAGCAATGGAAAAAATACTCCACACTTTCAACACCGTCTATTTATATTCTACTAAGTCCGCTCACTCGAGCGTGCCGCGGAAAATTTCTTTCTTGCCTGCGCCAATCCATCGTCAACCGGCTACCCTTCAATGTCACGGCTTAGCCGTGACTCAGTTTCGCAAGCACTTTCGCGATCGGACGGTGTGAATTTATTTTTACGGAATAGTTTTCGCACGCTTTACGCTGTACGCTATTTAAAAAATATATATGGTTAAGATGGCTAAGCGTAGTTTTTCTTATTGTACTGTTTATGAGTGTTGTGTAAAACTACACGTGGTCTCTCCCTCTTTCTCTCTTATGGAATTGGTAAAGAATCAGTGGCGTAGATACCGGGTGGGCCCCACGGCGCCAAGAGAAATTAGGCTCCGCGCCGCTCCGAATTTATAAATACACTAAATTTATTATTTATTCTACGTGGAATGAAAAAGAAATATCCCGGCGCGGCTGCATTTGGTGCATGTAAATTTGAAAAAAAACAGCGTAAAGCCTAGTTCTCAGCGACAATCCCCACTCCTTGCGTTTTCAATGTCGAGCGACAGCTGTCACGTCACGATGATGTCAACCATCTGTCATTTTACACAATCTCCAATGAAAATTAAGTGAAGTTGATTCAAACCAACTGCAGCGACAACAAACCGGTGACACTGTATAGGGGGTTAGGGGTTCTGACGTTGATTGTCTCCTATTGGCCAGAGAGAGTGTAGCTGGCGACAGTCGAAGCTCTGAGAACTAGGCTTAAAGCGGCATGCAACTTCAAAGACAAAAAAAATGTGTGTGTGCTTAAGATTACACGATATAAGTGAAATCTTCAACAAGCGGGGTCATCGTTTGTCAGAATTTCGATCCGAGCCTTCGTTGCAGTGATACGGGCGAAAAACAGTTTTTTCCCCCAAAATCCTCCCTTAAATGAGAGCCCCAGTCCCCCTGCATGGTCTAAGGTTGCCCCTCATGGGGCGCACCTACCATAAAAATTTTAACTCCATACCTCTACCCGTTCTCCTGATACTAATTATTTAAGTTTTTCCTTCTCCCCCTCCCCTGGCCAACGGACGAGGTTCCGTTTCCGTCTAGGAACTTCTCTTTATCACAGCTAGCTACATCCCCTGAAAATTTCAGCCCTCTACCTATACGGGAACATGCCATACATATCAAAGCGTGACGCATATGATGCGTGACCGTTTTGCTGAATTCAATGACCAGGAAAAAACGCAAAACGCGTTTAAAGAAGGTTTCACTTCAAAAATTCCGATAATCTCGGTCGTAAAAAAGTATGTGTTTTTGGAGTTTCTTACTTAAGAAATACCATTAGCCAGACAAGGCTAAATAGCCTAGCAATAATAAACATAGAAAATGAATTTGCTCAAAAAATTAATTTTGATCAAATAATCGATCAATTTTCGTCGATTAAAAACCGAAGAAAGAGTCTCTAATGTTTAATTAAGTTTGCAGATTTTTAGTTTACGTTTAAATTTAAATATGCATGTACCTGCTGGTTGGTTGCCGTTTTCGTCTAAGATCTTCTGTTTACCCCTGCTACATCCCCTGAAAATTTCAGCCCTCTACCTATACGGGATCATGCCATACATATACGAGCGTGATGGCGCCGAGCGTGACGCGTGACAGTTTTACTGTATTCAATACCCAGAAGAAAACGCAAAACGCGCCTAAAGAAGTTTTCACTGCAAAAATATACGTTTAATATTATGATGTATTATGTTTTGACTAATTTGCGTATTACACAAAATATAGGTTTGTTTTAGGCGCCAGCGGATAGGTTTGCCCCCCGTTGCCAACATTTCTAGCTACGCCACTGTAATGAATTAATCAATTTTTATGAGACGAAGTTAAATTAACCGAAAGTTGATTGGACGACTAACCCAAACTAACCAAATCTATTAAAATAGGCTATAACGTATCGGAAACGGTTTAAATATCTAAAATAAGACTAATAGTGAAACTAACCGAAAGTTGATTCGACGACTAACCCAATCTATCCAAATCTATTAAAATTGATTATAACCTATCGGAACCGGTTGAAATGGCTAAAATAAGTTGAGACTAAGTGAAACTAACTGAAAGATGATTCGGCTACTAACCTAAACCAAATCTATTAAAATTGATTATAGCATATCGGAACCGGATCAAATGACTAAAATTAGTTGAGATTAAGTGAAATTAACCGAAAGTTGATTAGACGACTAACCAAATGTATTAAAATTGATTATAACGTATCGGAACCGGTTCCAATTTCTAAAATAAGTTGAGGCTAAGTGAAACTAACTGAAAGTTGATTCGGCGACTCACCCAAACTAACCAAATCTATTAAAATTGGTTATAGCGTAGCGGAACCAGATCAAATGACTAAAATAAGTTGAAACTAACCGAAAGTTATTTAGACGACTAGCCAAAACAAACCAAAGTATTAAAATTGATTATAACGTATCGGAACCGGTTCAAATATCTAAAATAAGTTGAGACTAAATGAAACTAACCGAAAATTGATTCGACGACTAACCCAATATAATCAAATGTATTAACATTGATTATAACGTATCGGAACCGGCTCAGATAAATAAAATAAGTTGAAACTCGATAAAGAAGTATTCACTTCAATCACGTATACTGTGCTACTCGCTACGCGCGCTTGTCTTCAGTATCTCAGATGAAGCAAAAATAAACGAAACTAACTTTTGTTAATCAAACAAGCGCATTGACACGAGCGCGCTTCACGCTTGACCAAACCTGACACAAAACCAAAATTAACCCCAACTAACAGACATAACCAAAAAAAATAAAACATGTCTTTTCACTGACGGGAATCGAACCCTGGCCGTAGTATCACAAGCACAGAAGCTGATCCTGAAACGCAACTGCATATGATTGCAAATAGTTATACCGCAGAGGCTAGATGCTTATATCAAAACGCAAGGGAATATAAAGAAATAAAATATAGTCACCAAGAGAAATAATCATGCGCCTCAAATCCTCTTCTCGACCTTTGATATATAGATCAATGAATAATATAAATTCTTATCAGTTTAATATCACTATCGCTTTGCCTCACTTTAATAAGTTATATAAAATAATAATTTCAGGGATAATAGATATTGGTTTAAAATCAGCACAACACAACTATTGACTAACATAAAATTGTCAAACAGAGAAATGTATCATTTTAATTTCAAACCATATAGAATTAAAGACTAAATCTGGCAACACAGCCTTGTCTATAATGAAAACAAAACAATACATTGAAAGTCGGCAGACAGAAACAGTAGCAAGATTTGGCATAGCATTGGTTAGTTTGAGTTAGTGGTCGAATCAACTTTCGGTTAGTTTCACTTATTTTAGTCATTTGAACCGGTTCCGATTATAACAATAATCTAAGATTTGGTTAGTTTGGGTTAGTCGTCCAATCAAATTTCGGTTAGTTTCACTTCGTCTCATAAAAATTTAATAATTTTTTACCCACTCCATAAAGCTAGTTTTACACTTATCCAAGTTAATGTCAAAGAACTTTGATCAAAGTTATTGTACAATTTATTTGATGAAGACAAAATTTGACGGCACCGTATTACACTTGTGAATTTCGTTGACGCCAATGACGTTTCTAAAATGTTACCAACTGCTGGCAACTTGCCACATTTTTAGGTTATGTTAAACTGTATATTTTGATTTGATTTGATAAATTCTATTCGTTTTGTAATATAATAATGAAGAAACGTACAGCTTTAAAAAGAAAAAAAGCTGCAGCTCTAGCCATAATTATTGCGGCTGGCTTAGTAATAATACATCCAGAACGTGAACAAGTTGCAAGAAGGTGGTGGGTCCGGCCTTGGCTCAAACGTAGAAATATAGGGGCGCTGAGATTACCAAATGTTGAATTTGAGCAGGATCCAGAACAATTTAAAAGGTTTCTTCGATTTACAAATGAAAGTTTTGATAAATTACTTAATCTACTGCAAACTCGCATAGAGAAAAAAGATACATACTTCAGAGAGTCCATCAGTGCAAGGGATAAATTAATTGTGACTCTGCGATTTTTAGCAACTGGTGAAACATACAGAAGTTTGATGTATACGTTTCGAATTGCGGAATCTACAATATCTTTATTTATTCCTGCTGTTTGTAAAGAGATATATAATGTACTTAAAGATGAATACTTGAGGGTATGTACAAATCTTACCATATTCAAATTTAAGACCTATTTTGTGCACTGTATTACTCAAGGGGCGTCTCACATGTGGGAAATACATGTACATTAAGAATCTCTTATAAGACACCCCTCGGTATTACTTGGCAGATATCAACTTGTCCCATAAAAAAATTTACAAATAAATACATATCAAATATATTTTCCAGACACCAACTACTACTGCAGAGTGGCTTAATATAGCAAAGGACTTTGAGGAAACCTGGAATGTCCCAAATGTTATTGGTAGTCTGGATGGAAAGCATATTTTGTTTCGAGCTCCAAGAGCAGCAGGATCAACATATTACAATTATAAAGGGTCACACAGCATTGTTCTTTTAGCTTTAGTCGACGCTAAATACAATTTTACATATGTTGATGTTGGAGTCAATGGTCGAGTCTCAGATGGAGGAGTATTCCGACAATCGACATTAGCAAAGGCAATAGCCAGAAATCATTTAAATATACCAGAAGATAGGAACTTACCAGGGAGAAACATACCCGTTCCATATGTAATTTTAGCCGATGCTGCATTTCCTCTTTCTGACAACATATTAAAACCTTATCCTTTTAGGGAAATGACTAATGATCAACGCATATTCAACTATCGTTTAAGTAGAGGTAGACGAGTAGTTGAAAATGCATTTGGGATTTTAGCAAATAGATTTAGAGTTTTTTTAACTACTATTAACTTGAGTCCAGAAAAAGTGCAGTGTATAACTTTAGCCTGTGTTGCCATGCACAATTTCTTAAGAGCTGAGAACCCTAATTATATTCAGGAGGATGAAATTGATAAGGATTATGTATTTAGATTCGGACTCTCTCAACAAGCCGGTAATAGAGCAAAACGAGCATGCATTAGGGTTCGGGAAGAATTTAAAAACTATTTTGTCAATGAGGGAGCTCTACCTTGGCAAAACGACAGAATTTAGGACATTGGAGTATACAGTTTATTATTTAAATACACAACTCATTAATATGATTAATTAACAATTAACTTTTTTGAACATGTGTTTGTTGGTGCTTCTAATATCTCTTGTCTTCCTCCAAGGCATCATAGCAGTCATTTATGATTTTTCTTTTTAAACTGTTGAGTATTGTTTCATCCTTAATTTGTTTAAGCTCTGCAGCCACCATTCTGAAACAAAAATATATTATCCATTAATTTAGATAAACTTTGTATGTTTCACCAGTTGCTACAAATCTCAGTCACAATTAATTTATCCCCTGCACTAATGGACTGAAGTAGGTATGTATATTTTTTCTCTATGCAAGTTTGCACTAGATTAAGTAATTTGTCAAAACTTTCATTTGTAAATCGATGAAACCTTTTTAATTGTTCTGGATGGCTTCAAGTAAAATATTATAGAAGGTAGAAGAAAAATATGAAAACCTTAAACCTTTAAAAATAAAATAGATAATTTTTTTTTCCATTTATTTCCTGTTTTATGAACTTTGACTTTCCTGATATGCCTATTAATTATAGTTACTACAGATTTATGGTTTTCAGTGTCTGACAATAAATAAATAGTGAAATTAATTTGTTGTTTGTTTACTTTCTACTGACATGTTTTTGTTTTAAATTTGTGCCCATTACCAAAAATATATAATATAATAATTGTAGTTTAAATGGATTCACAAAAATGAATTATATGATAACGAAAAGGTTTTAAGTGGATAGTAAAATGTGTGAGGAAATAAGTAAAATAACTATAAACGGTGCTTAAAAACTTACTTGCCAAAAAGATCCAAAGGATGTTCTTCATCTTGTACCGAACATGAAGTTAACAAAGAGGAGGCCTTTTCAATCAGCTGTATGGTCTTTTCCCCAGTCATAGGCCCACTTCTCGAAATTTTTCTTCTCTTGGAAGTTAGGGCTGATATGTCTGAATGCCCACCCGTTGATCCTGACGAAACCTTAGATGCTCCGGTTGGAGATGATAAAATATCTTGAACTACATTTAATTCATCTAAAGGTCCACTATAGACCATTTCTGTATTTTCATCAGATTCTTGCTCGGTCTCTATGTGTTCGATAGAGAAATTCGACTGACTTGGACGAAGTACTGCCCCTTCGGACAAGAACTGTAGCAACTCGAAACACCATAAAGATGGTTTGTACACAGAGTCAGCTCCCGCACCACTTGCCAAACTTTTCTTTTCTCTGTTCACTTCGGCAAAATACTGTGTTCTGAGGCTATTGATTTTCTTTTTAATTTCATCAATGCTTACTTGTAATGTGGGAAATTTCTCATTAAAACTCTTAACTATATCTGCTAGACTTGAAAGTCTCTGTGTTTTATTTTTATACAGTGGAGAGTTCACACTGTACAAATTAGGATGCTGTTCATATAGTGCTATTAAAACAGCTGATTGCTCCCTAGTGAAATTGCAAGACATCTAAAACCAATTAAAGAAATTATGAAAATATATACATATACCAATAATGGAAATCAGTTTTTACCTCACTTCCCTTTTTGCTTTCTCTATGCCCCACGTTCAAATCCTAATTTCCTAAATTGAAATGAAGAAAGCACTGGCAATTCAAACAAACAAAATAAGGTTAAGTTTCGTTTAATTTCGACCCGAATTATTTTAATAAGTGTATGTTGGTACCCCCGAATTTGATCAAATATTTGATGAAAAATTGGACGTGTTCTAATTGCATCAAAGAACTTTGACAAGGCGACCTTGAAGTTATTTGATATCCAAGTCCTGTATTACATTTGCGAAATTCATTCAAGGCCGCCTTGTCAAAGTTATTTGACATGAACTTGGATAAGTGTAAAACTAGACATTTAAACGCGAACTCTCCCAATTTGACGTTAATGATGAAAATTTACTTGCAATGTTGTCACACTTGACTAACATTCTTGATTTTCAAGTAGGTAAATGTCCCAGGGCAGGTGCATGTAATATCAATTATTGAAATTACTTACATGGAAATGGATGAAGCACTAATGGGTAAAGCGCCGCTGCATTTTTCCAAAAAAACGTGGAATCGCTTTTTAGAGTCTCCGATTATATTTTCTTTTCCCAATTTTCGCCTCGTCAATTTCTATAATTTTTCCTTCGCCCCCAATGATCTCACTGTGTCTTCATTACCCAAATTAAGCAAAACCAACCCAAACTAACCCAAACTAATTGAATCTAACCAAAACTAACCCAGACTAACCCTAATTAAGCAAAGTAAAGAGAAAAGCGCGCTACGCGCGCTTGTGTTTTCACTAACTCATACTAAGCAAAACCAACCCAGACTAGCCAAAACTAACCCAGACTAACCCTAATTAACCAGTTGTTACCAGAACGAAGCAAAACCAACCGAAACTAACCAAAACTAACCCAAACTAACCAAAACTAGCCCAGACTAACCCTAATTAAGCAAAGTAAAAAGACAAGCGCGCTACGCGCGCTTGTCTCTTCACTAACCCAAGCTAAGCAAAACCAACCCAAACCAAACCAAACTAACCAAAACTAACCCAAACTAACCAAAACTAACCCAAACTAATCAAAACTAACCCAGACTAACCCTAATTTGGCAAAATAAAGAGACAAGCGCGCTACGCGCGCTTGTCTCTTTCTTAACTTAAACTAAGCAAAACCACCCCAGACTAACCCTAATTAATAAAGAAGAGACAAGCACACTACACGGGCTTGTCTTCGGTATCCCAGATTAAGCAAAAATAATCGAAAGTAACTTTAATTAACCAAACAAGAGCATTGAGACGAGCGCGCTATGCGCTTGACCAACCCCGCCTAACACAAAACCATAATTATCCCAAATTAACAAAACGAGCGCGCTACGCGTGGTACTTTCTTAACTAATCCAACTAAACCAAAAGGGCGCATTTGTCTCTCTCTCTTTTGGTCGTTAAATAGCGAGCGTCTTGCGTAAGTCAAAATAGCGAATTATTATTATTATTTATTATTTTAATAAATACAAAGTACTTCTGAATCACCATGTATAAAGTGTTGGTTGAATGTATCCAACAAAATACCGTATTTTAGAACCGAACAGAAAGTACACTTGGCAACACCTATTCGTAGAATGACAGCTGGCTGAGCCGTGCTAAGCTAACTAGATGATAGATCATATAATTTAAGAAATCGAAATGCTGAAAGTTGAAATAGTGTCATGTTGACGTGCCAGAAATGTTATCATTTTAAAATGCAAAAGAAAACAGTTATATTTTTGGTTTTTAAGAAAAGAAGCTGGTAAAAGTTTTTACGCCTGCCTTGCTTTTTGCTTGATCCGATCATACCCGGGAAACTGTTATGGCCATGACAGATCCTTGACAAATTCACACACAGGTCGCAGAAGGGCGCTATACGCATTATTTTAAACTGAGCATGCGCTAAAAACCATGGACTGACAAGGACGAAGGAACTGAAGGAAGACGGAAGACGCCATTATTATTATTACTTCTTTCGTGTTTCGTTAATCGTTGCATTTAGAGAGAACTTTTGTCGGTATTTTAGTGATTATAGAGATTTTCTTACATATTTTTGAGTTATTGATTTGTGTGTGTGTGCGATTTTTTATCCGAAAACTGAACTGAACTTTTTAAAACTGTATAAAAATGGTTTATTTTTGTTGTGAACCTGACTGTAAAAACACCAATAAAGAGTGCCAAATGCATACCTTCCCCAAGGAACCAGAGGTAAGTTTTACAATTAAATATAGCTATATATTAAAAAATTACACAGAAAGTGTAGTGTAGTACCTACAAAAACACATTTAAATTTTTTTTGACCATGTCACTCATCCAAACAGTTCAAGCCTAACCCACATTTGACTTTTATTTAAAGTTAAATTGATATAAATATGTTATTTGAATGAATTCAAGCTTTTTCTTACCACAAAAAGGGTGTATTTGGTTTTTTATGTTAATAGAAAAGAATAGACAGAGTTATAATTCTTATTTATTACACTGGATTTAAGTTTACAGACAAATAGGTACTTACTTAACATAAAATTAAAATAAAATAAGGGCTACTATTTCCTATAGTCTGTCTGTCTGATGTGATGGTTGTGACAATAATTTTGACTCTTGAGCAAGACATGATGTTTGAAAATGAGGAATAACTGGGTCCTATTTCTTGTCAAAATAACTCCAAAAAGTACAATCTTTCATTGTTTCTTTATCATCTGCATCAGTGCAATAATATGTACAATTTTTGTAACACAGGTACAATGTTATGTCAATATTATGAATCCTATTCTTATAAGGTTTCATAAGGCGCGTTCGGGATGTTCATGTCATTCACTCCATGCATACCTAAAAGTACTCCAGCTGTTCGGGTAAAGCTTTTTGTGCAAATGGAGTAGCTCTCTCAGCGTTCGACTATTACAGAGTGGGATAAAAAGAGTTTACTCCAAAAGTTCCACCTCGCAGAAGAAAGATATTGGAGTGAGCCTGCGTAGTTTGAGAATCGAGCGAGAAGTGTCATTTTTGATTTTCATTTTGTGTCTTGTTTCTTGAGAATTATAATTTTGTTTGGGTCACATGCACAAATTTTGTGGCCATGTGTAGTCCAAGATTATAAAAATATGGAAATAAGTAAATATCTACATTGTCCTGTTGTAGACGAGGCCGGTAACCCAGTTATATTTAATGGATCACTGGTACTGTGTAACAAAACATTAATAAAATTTGTAATTGAGCAAACATTGTGTCCGAATTCTCTTAAAAGAACACTTTTCCTGAAAATTGAAAATCGAAAACAGCTGTCTTGAATCCGTTAGTAATCTGTCGTTCCCAGACCCAACAACTCCGAATCATTCGACTATACATTTTGACACATACGCTCCAAGATTACGTGTCCGAAAATCCAGTTTTACTCCATTTTAATACCCGAACCCAGCTCTAGTGTCACCGTTATGATGTAACATTGTACCTGAGTTTCACAAACCATATAAAATATCATTAATGAGTGTTTTTTAATTTCAGCTACACAATATCTGGCTTATTAAAATTGGGAGACATGATTTGCAAGAAAAGTCAATAGAAAGGGTTAGGAAGTCATACCGTGTGTGTCACATACACTTTGGGCCAGAATCTCTTTTTATTGGAAGCCGAAGAAACTCGCTTATAAAAATTGATGCTGTTCCTACATTATTTTTACCAAAGAACGAAACTGATGGTATGTTAATTTTAAAAATGGTATTTATGAAAAATATATAAAAGAAAATTTTGTACTTATTTTATTACTTCTAAAAATATTTTATTAACAGTTGAATGTTGATTGGTGTATTATTATGTAGAAGCCTTTCACTGTAAGTATTTTTTTTTTTTTAATTATTCTGCAGGATCAAGTACTTCGGAAATGGCAACGGGAGAAGTGATTCCTGCTTCATCCAGTAAAATTATTGAAAATCAAGATACTGTACTAGCTTCAACCTCTGGAATTATTCAACCAAGTAGCAGTTTTCTTGAATCACCTTTCCATGCTGCTGTTTCACCTAAAGGAACTCCACATAAAACATCTAAGGGAAAATGTTCTGTATCCATGTATCATGTATAAAGAGAATTCAAATATATGAAGTGTGTAGAAAAAACTTAATTGAAGGTGATAGGAGTCGAGAAGAATATTTTCTAATTGAAGCTCGAGCTTATTCTCCAAGAGCCCTCCTAGCACCTTCAACACATTTTAACTCATTCTTCCAGAAATGTATTTATTTGGTTGCAACTATTTTACCAGAAATATGTTCTTCCTTAAATGTAACGGCAATTTTGATTTTTTTTTTGAAGCATTTATGTAAAGATGACGTTTCCATATTTAAATGCAAAAATCATTATGTATTGAAAATGCTGTTTCATTATATATCAAAATTGCATACATTTATATGGATTTCTTCCTCAAATGATAAAATAAAAATGTATGCTTTAAAAAAACATGAGAAACATCAAAAATACAAAGAAAGGGTTGCAAAAATGAAAAATTTGAAATCATAATTTTAATCTAACAATTTTAAATTTCATGTTTTTTGATATTTTATTTTTAGGAATGGAACAAACAGCAAAAGTATATTTAATTTTGTCTCTATGATCTAAATTTCTGGGAGTTGTAATTAGTAATTGACAGTGAATTGAGCTTTAAGCCTCATGTTCTGTCCCTTTCTAAAAAAATTGCATCTGCTTGCTTTGCAGTTAAAATAACTGCCATTGACTTTGGACACTCATTGGCAAAAAATGTATATTTTGCCCTAATTGAATCGAGACTGAGATATGGGATAGGCTTTTGGGGGTTTTGTAGCCAGTATGTTATGGACTCTCTTTTTGTTCTTCAGAAGCGTGCCATTAGATATATCTGTGCAGCAAAAAACAAGGATCACTGTAGACCATTGTTTAAAGGGGAGAAGATCTTGACTCTGTCTGGTCTATTTATTTTAGAAACGGCAACTCTCATTCATAAAAATAAACAGAACTTTACCTCGCAAAATTCATCTTATGTAACTCGTAATGTCACTAATTTATTGTTACCAATATCCCACTCCGCCTGGATTAAAAAGTCAATCATATAAGAAAGCATTAAAATCTTAAACCATCTTCCAAGGCATTTAATATCTCTTGCTTCTCTGAAACTGTTTAGGAAGAGAGTCCGGAATTTACTAGTTGGTGGAGCGTATGTCTTAATGAATTTTATTACGATAACTTTTAATGTGCTATGGTTTTTGATTCTTTTATGTGTATTTTTATTAACAAATTGTTGTTCGGGTTAAGCTACTTTGTTTCTGTACGTACATATATTTTCATTATTTTAAATACTGCTTTGTCAATGAGACACCTGTCTTTAGATAATAAAGCTTATTTTTACTTTGACTATGATTAACTTTTATTTACTGTTTTAAGTTCCACTTTTCAACATTAAATTTTGTTTACTAAATATTTTTTGTTAAACCCTAAATTTTCAGTTTTAACTATGAACAAATATTTAAATGCATTTGAAAAAGTGTGACTAGACACATAATACCTGTATTAAAACAAATTCAATAAATCCATTATAAATCTTAAAAGTTTCTTGTAAAATATTGCAATTTAAGTTAGAAATCTCATTAAAACGAGGTGTTAAAACAATATTTGCTATAGGTACCTATTTATTTCAAATCCATGAAAAACATGAATTAAGTTGTTCAAAAGCAATTTCTTAAAAGGATTAGCCACTTACTTTATTGAATTGAAAGTAAATATCAAAATTTCCTGTTATTTCCGCTTTTCCTTAATAATACACCTAAATTACGATAATTTGGTGGGTGCTTTGAGCTCTTAATATTTATCTTTAAATTTATTGAATTTATTTTATTAAATATTTGTATGTGTTAGGTCATGCTTTTTCAGAAGTATTTAAACAGGTATTTGTTCATAATTAACTTTTGAAAATTTGGCGTTTAACAAAAAATATTTGATAAACAATTCTATTCCCAAACGAAGATTTTTTAAAAAGCCCGCCATCCACTGGATCGCCTATATAGTTCACACACAGGTCGCAGCACGGCGCTACTAGCAATAAGGTCCAGCCCGTTGTTCGGAAGTTGCCTATCTATTTTTTTTTTATATTATCTATGGATCCGATCCGTTTGGACCGTTGCGTTGTGTTCATAGAAAAATATATATAGGGGGATAGAATGCGATCTTCTCTCTTTAACGACTTGTGCGCGTGTGCCAGCCCCATCTATTGGGCTGGAAGCACAACATACCTTGGGGAATAGAATGCGATCTTCTCTCTTTATCGACTTGTGCGTATTTAAAAGGCTTTTCCCAATAGAGGGCGCTACGTGCAACTTGC
Source organism: Pissodes strobi (assembly GCA_016904865.1). NCBI lineage: Eukaryota > Metazoa > Arthropoda > Insecta > Coleoptera > Curculionidae > Pissodes > Pissodes strobi. Next base: position 373,505 of record MU181963.1, read on the forward strand.
GTTAGATTCCCGCCACTTTTTAAAATGTCTTAATTTTACTAAAATAAATAAAGGGGTATGGGAAAGTTATGAACAGATCCTCAACAATATTTGCAAACAAATAATATACTTATTTAAACAAATATGTTGTTATTTGAGGCAAATAAGATTGAGGATCAGCTGTAAATAAAAAATATATATTATACACAAATATTTTTAATCAGTTTACTCAAAAGAAAACTAGTATATTATGAAGTGTATAAGAGGGCCTTTAAAGCACGCGCGACATATTTCAAAACACGACGCGCAGTGGAGTGTTTTGTAAGTCGCAAGGGCTTTAAAGGCCTCTTATACAATCATATGCTATTTTTTTTTATTACGAATGCATCGTTTTTTCAATTTTTTTTTTTACTTTTTTGAGTTACGTAGTTACTATTTAGAATAAAGCAATGTTGATTTTAAATATGTTCCTTCATTTTGACATATATAGTAATTTAAACAGCAGGTAAATATGTAGGTAAAAAAGGTAGATCAAATGTTTCTATAGCAACCTTTAAAAAAGTAGGCGCATCATAAACATCATTTTAAGCACGCTGCAGCGTGCGGATAATCGTTGATTATGATGCATGCGTAATAAAAAAACAACTTATATAAGGATGCTTATGTTATAATGTATTAAATTCACCGCCTAATAGCAGATACAATTTAAAAAGTATACTTCAGCGAGTAAGGTTATAAATATACAGTACATATTATGGGCATGCTAAATCAAAGATGAAACTTAGGTTTAATACATTTATAATGAAAATATATACGTGCAGTTTTAAACTACACATTTTTACTATTTTTTAAAAATATAGTAATGATCAGAAATTGCTTCGTTTAAACTTCAACAAGTTATCAATTTACGGATATTGTAGGGTGATTTTAAAAAAATAGTAAAAATTGTTACACTTCAGGTTTCTGGCTAAATTTAATAACAAGTGTTATGATTAAAAAAACTACTAATAACATGAGTAGCAAAATGTAGCTAGAAAAGTAAAACATATTTTTAAAGTAAATACTTACTTTATATGGGTTCATTCCCATATTTTTAAAATATAAAAAAAACATATATACACAAATATTTTATAATCAGTTTACTCAAAAGAAGACAATAAGTTATAGTAGCGAAGTCTATGTTATAATGTATTAAATTCGCCGCCCAGTAGCAAAGACAATTTAAAAAGTATACTTCAACAAGTAAAGTTAAAGGTATATAGTACATACGGGCATGCTAAATTAAAGATGAACTTTAGGTTTAATACATTATTTATAATGAAAAGAAAATGTGAACAGTTTTAGACTGCACATTTTTACTGTCCTTTAATAATATAGCAATGAACAGAAATTGCTTTGCTTAAACAACAGGTTATCAATAGTTGGATATTATAGGATAATTTTAAAAAATAATAGTAAAAATTGGTACACTTTAGGTCTGTAGCTAAATTGAATTACAAGTATTACGAATAGAAAAATTGTCGCTGGCTATACAACCAAACTAAAACAAGTCTTTATATAAACATTGAATAAGAATCTTTACTTTAATAGCATAGTTACACGAAAATAAAAAAAAATTGGCGCCGAAGCCATAACACAAATATTTTATTTCTGTGAACTTCAAATTAAAAAACATAGCGAAACGAAAAAATATTAGCAAAAATAGGTTTTTTGGAAATCTAATAAACTTGACCAGAAGATAAATAAAGAAGTGAGTCAGAAGGGAGAAGATAAAAAATAATTTTATCTTCTATCTTTAATCAGAAGAAAAAGCAAGTGCAAGCTTATAAACTAATTTTATTTCTTTGTGTGAGCTTCCTTTTTCGATTGTTTAAATACATTTTTTTGGCCTCGATAAAGATTTTTGGAGCGTTTTTAGATATTGGCCTTAGATCCAAGCCTTTGATTATCCTATTTAATTGATTAGAGTAATTAAAAAAAATTACTTTTATAAAATAAACTAAAATTTTATGTTTTAATTGTCCTTCATGGAAACAGTTTGTAAATATAATCCGACTTTTTAAAACATTTAAAGTATGATGAAATACTGCTGGTTTATACAAATCCCTATTAAAAATATATTTTGCGATGGATAAAACAAGTTTCATTTTTTCTAAAAACATCCTATTAACATATTTTAACCTATTCTTGTTAGGTGTATATTCCTTGAATTTTAAAAAGTCCTCTTCCTCATCTCCGCTTGGAATGGTATAAAAATTATTTCGGCAGTTGCAAGGTTGTTTGCCTACCTTCTTCAAAACATTCCCTAAAACGTATTTTAATACTTTTAATTCGACAGGCTTTTGGGAAGGAAGTAAGGTGTTTGGTACTTCCGAATAGGATATCGGTGAAATATCTTCCATCTCTTCTGGTAATCCCTAAAAAAATTTACAAAAATATATTACATTCTTAAAAATATTTACATAATTTTTTTTTTCATTTACTATAAAATACAAACCTGTGTTACGAGTCTTTGAAGAGTTAGAAACACTTCTGAATCGTCATCTTCACAATTTCCTCCCACAGAATGTTTAGACGTCAACCCATTGACCAGCAAACTCTTGTAAAATGCTATAAACTCTGTAGCAGTGGGATTAATATTCCTATGCCCTCTTTGTCGCATTTTGCCAAATAAATTTTCTAAGGGATCTTGGTTGAATGTTCTGGGCATGATATGACTAAAGCCAGTATCTGTCAGAACTTGAAAAACCTTCTGGAAATTTTTCAAAGTTCTAATTAAATTCCTAAGACTAGGAGGAACAAAGTCCATGTTGTTTCTCCTGTAGCGGAAGGTTCTTAATATTCCTAAGGCATCCAACCAGAATTGTTTGTGGGGAGAACTCTTTGTAACACCGCTACGTAAATTTTTTCCTGGTGAAGGGTTAAATGAGCTACCATTCAGACTGTCAAAAAGCTTGTCCAAAAATTCCAACAAACTGGCAGTTTCAGCAGCACTTTTGTCCATGGTTAAAGTTTCATTTTCAGTCTCAACAGTTGTGCCTAAAAACACGTTTATATTGA
>MU181963.1:416084-426249 GCA_016904865.1 Pissodes strobi
AATGTAAAGTACCTTGCCCTAAGGTCTGCAATCTCTAAATTCCGAACATGAAGGGAGTATAAGAGTGGCCCCAGGACTGAGCCTTGGGGCACTCCACAGTTGTTAATGCAGATTTTACTTGTCACTCCATCCATGCCCACATACTGCTTTCTCTCTGTGAGGTAGGTTTGTAGTAATTTGAGTGTATTTCCTTGAATACCCATTTTTTTAAGTTTGGGTAGTAGGACCTACTACTACGTCAAACGCTTTGCACAAATCAACAAAGATTGTTACCACATAATATTTTTCTTCCAAAGCATTTGATAGATAGCCTATAAAATCAGTTGTAGCGCTCATTGTGTTGCTTCTTTTTTGGAAGCCATACTGAAATTTGTCTATTTGTACAGAGTTTTCAACAAAATCAGATATCCGGTTTCTTAGAATAGATTCTATTATTTTTGAGAGGCATGACACCACAGAAATGGGCCTATAGTTGTCTACTTTATTAGTAGACCCTCCTTTATGAATAGCAGTGACTCTGGTAAGCTTAAGGACCTCTGGGAATACTCCCTGTTGAAAACACATATTCGTAAGTTGTACTATTATTGGTATAACACAGTTTTTTAGTAATAATATTTCTTTTATACTAATATCGTCATGACCTGAGGAAGATGTCTTGTTAAGGCTATCAACTATTTCTGTATCCTCCTTGATGGTTGTTTTATGCAAGCGTATTGACCTGTCATTTGTGATCTCAAACTTACCAGATAAATTTGGCTTACTTTTTTGTAATTCATTAATTATATTCGCTCCAATCGATGTGAAGTATTCGTTGTATATATTTACTATACTCCCCGCTTCCGTGATAATCTCACCCTTACACTCAATTGCCTGAACATTAATCTGGTTATTTTTGCCTTTTAAAAGGTCAATTATTATTCCCCAATGTTTTTTTTATTCTGACCCGCGTTTACCCACTTTTGAAAAAAACAATTATTTTTCAATTCTTTTCTTTTTTGATTTACAATATTTTTCTGAAGATTAAATGTATTGTTTATGTTAGAGTTATATGGTTTTTTTATTTTTTCTTCGTATAACATGTCACGAATTTTGATCATATTAAGGAATTCTGTTGTTATCCAGTCATTCAAATAATAAGTTTTTGAGGCCTTTTTTTACAGGTTTGGGCCACAGATATTAGTTCTTCAAAAGTTGTAATGTTAATTGTACTACTCACTTGCTGAAATTCCTGCTTGTACAAGTTCTCATTTAGAAATTGTCATGGAACCCTTACCTTAGGAACTCTTATAGGAACAGTTTTACTCACGTTGATATCAAGGACCCTGTGGTCGCCTAGTTTCACATTTTTAGCTATTCTTACATCACAAACAATATTTTTGTTCGATAAAACATGATCAATTATAGAAAAGTGTTCAACTTTTTCAACTGAGTCTATGTAGATCCTGGTGGCGTATGTTTTATTTATTTTATTGTTTATTTTGTAACCATTTAAGGCTACTGTATTTTTATATGACTCTACATGTGGCTCTTTACACTTTAACAAGTTTTCATTCATATCACCAACCAATATAGTTCTACTGCTTCCATATTTGCTTAAAATAATCTCCAGTTGCTCTAGAAAATCATTATTCAATTGTGACGGAGACCTATAGAGTGCACATATTTTTAAATTGTTATTTGGCAAGAAAATACAAATAAAATTACACGATTTATCCAGACTATTCCGTATTTCGATTGCACTTGAAGGAATGGATTCTTTAATATAAATCGATACGCCTCCACCTCGACCTCCACCTACAGAATCTCTACATGCATGAAATCCTCTATAGTTATGATAAACTTAGAAACTTACTAAAAATAGAAAGACGATAAATACAAAAATCGACAGTAAACATTATATTAATAAATCTTCAATATCCGCATCAGCTAATGCATCGTTTGATTTATCTGCTGGTATATTTGAATTGAAATTTAGCAATTCTATTATATGTCAGGTTGCCACTCTTGGCATGTGTTGCCATTGCATGCAATAAGTTCTCTGGACAGAAGAAGTGTATTGCAAGTTTTTATGGATAACCTGTTTCGAGGTTTTGTTTTAAACAAAAATTTAATTGCTAAAATATTCTTTCCGCTGCTGCACTGCTGTGTGGTAAGCATATAATATGTCTCAATAATTTCGTTAATAAAAGAAACATTGTTTGGTTGGAAGAAAGAATCTTTCAAATACATTATTTTCTCCCAAAATTGCTCAAAATCTAGGTTTTTTTTAAGTAATCTTTATTTATATCCGCCAAATGTACCCATTCGATATTAATATTTTCGTACTCTGACTGCGAAATATTTGTAAACTGTTCAACCAGAATAATATTAGAATGTAACTTCCCCAGATAAAGCTTTTATCGGCTCCAAATTTGATAAAGAATTTAATAAAATATTGTCATATTGAACCCTTTGGCGAATTTGTAAACAAAGTTCAATATAAAAATCTAATGCTCTTACACGAAATGATTTGAGATCAGAAGAAAAATCTTCATTCTCAAATTAAAAAAGTACTAGATTTGCATCAGTACATACTAGATCACTAGATTCGACTGAAAACTACTAGATCTAGTACAAATGTACTAGAACAGAACCCTGAGTGGCTATCATAAAACCACACAGACTCAGCACAATTCAATAAGCCTGTACAGGCTGCAGTGCTATATGGGGACATATGTCGGACAGGCCTAGGAAAAAAATGACCTCAAGCTCTTAATTTTGTTCAAGATTTGCTTTGGTGTTATACTGTATTTTGTACATAATTCCTGAACAGCATGATTGCGTATAATACTGTTTTTAGGGTCTTCTCTAGTTATTCTATCATTGTTCTATTCCATTTGACGTAGAAAATGCGAAGAGGCACAAGATAACGCAAACAAATTCCCAAAAGTCTCGGGAAACACTGCGTCTTTTTGACTTTTGACGCAAACGATTGCATGCGTTATGGCTGCGCTAGGATGCATGCATTTTTGCATTATGCATCAAGATGCATGAAAAAAGGCATCGTCTAAAGCGCCCTTATTATCAGACATGGCGCGCACGCAGGAACAAAAACGTCATTGTCAAGCTAGCCGCAAATGTACATCTCTAGCAAAATCCCTTCTGTTTACAGATTTTGCATCTCTAGTCCTAGTCTCTAGCGAAAAGTTTTGGTTGGTTTTTAGTTATGGGCTTCGCGGTTACGCATTTACCCAGAAACAAATATAATAATATATTTGCCCAGAAACGACCCCTATCCAGGCTTAGTAAGAGCTGGGGCGACCCATCCCAGGTTAGTTACACCTTGGTGGACAGGGATACTATTTTTTGAACCCCCAGTATGTCGAGTATATACTCCTGAAGGCTCAGACTAATTCATGCACGGCTTGTTTTAAGGTTCGAACACCACCGGCTGGACATTCACACACATTTAAATCTTGTACATGCACGGTTAGAGTCTTATGCAAAGGGCCTTCACACAATGCAGATATAACCAGTTGCTGTCAGAGATACTTCCCATCTACGCAGGGCCCTCAGCCCCGATCTCCTCCAGATCACGTAACCACGTGCAAGAATCTGGAAGAATCCTCGTAGGAATCGACCCTACATTAAGCGACCCACCCTAAACACTGTCCTAACCGGCCACGACTTCCCTTTCGAACCAACGGAGCCCCCAACGCTTTCTGCCGCGAATCACGTGCACTACCCGTGCGAAGTCAGGTTAGAAAACCAGGCTCCCTTTCCACGTCCGAACGCCGCCAACTCCAAAGCGGAAGTCCTAGCAGTGTTGCCAGAGTATCAAAGTAAAAAGTCGCCACAGACTGGTATGAAAAGTCGTCATTTTGTCGTCATATCTTCTTTGAAATATTCTAGGCAGTAAACTGTCAATATTAAGTACATTTTTACTGTTTTTTGAGAAACAAACCAAAACAAGCTTTATCTCTCAACTTTATTAATATTGAATAAATAAATAAATAAATAAAAATTAAACTATTTTCGTATTTCGTAATATCACGTTCATTTTAGTGTAATCAGTAACTGACACAGAGATGTAGCAGGTAGCACTTAATAAAAAATAAAAATAATAAGATAAGATACCGATTTCCAATTTGCCGATGCAAATGAATAGTGTATAATGCTGCAATAAGCAATAACAGGTTGGATTGCGGTTGCGTGAAAACGAAAATATTTTATGCGCCTTGCGTGAAAACGAAAACATTTTATGCGCCGCGCACCGTGCTTCGGGGAAGCCGCTAAGTTTGACACTCCAAAGCACACCATGGTGCGTTCAGATATGACACTCTGGACAAAAATGACTGTGATGTCATTAGCTTAAATATATTGTATAAAGCGTATGTATTAATGATAATATTATACTGATTCTTTTAAATTTTCCATTTCATAACTAAAAATTTCCTAATATGAAAAAGTCGTCAAAAGTTCCATTATTTTAATAAATCGTCGCCACGCTTTAATCAAGGTAAAAAGTCGTCATTTTGGCGACATGTCGCCCTAAATGGCAACACTGAGTCCTAGCGAAAAGTTTTATTTTCGATTTCAAATTTACAAGAGTCTAGCGACCCGACCAAATTTTCGATACCAAGCTGGCCTTGCGTGGAATATATTCACAAAGAAGGGAGATTCTTTGTAAATGTATTCGCGGAAACATATGCAAGCTACTGTATATCGGCTATAATACGGCTTTTATTAAATATATCCTGGTTTTTAGTTAAATAAAGCAACATATTTTGGAAAAAGTGCATCCAAAGTACGGGCACGTATTACAATAAGTAATATCACTTTTCGCATGGCCCTCCGCTCGCTGCGCTCGGTACGGGGGCTCAAGAAAAGGAAACTAACCAGGTGCTAACCCAAACTAACCCTAGACATACCCAAAATCAAGAAAAATACTGTTTTGAAACTTAACCTTAAAAAAAAATAAAAAGAAAACAACGGGGTTTGAACCCGAGCCGCTGACGCCGATAAATGCCGCTGCCGAGTTCAGACCTAACCATCTAGTCCTCTGGACCACCACGCCTTATATGCAAATCGATTGCATCACGATGACATAGCGCGAATGCAATCGCTTGAGTCAACGCCATCTGCACTAGATGGCGCTAGACTCGGTATCGAAAATTATATCGGGTCTACAGACGCTTGTTCAAATTTGAGCGTTGGCGCACGGCCACCAATAGGTGGCCGTGGTTGGCGCATGGCGTTGAGAGCAGTCCTCTCACGATCAGGACGTTTTGTAGTTCCCCGTCCTGAGCTATATGTGTGTGGCAGTGTTACCAGGTCTACTATTTTTATAGTAGATCTACTATTTTTGACCTTTGGCTACTATTCTACTTTCTTAAAGGTTAATTCTACTATTATTTAGAGAAAAACAGAATACTTGATTAAATATCCTAAAACTACAAGAAATAATTAAACAGAATTCTTAAAATTCTAACATAACATCTTAATTATTTTTGTGAAGTGGGATTACGTTGCTATTTTTAAGCAGTTTTAATAGATGGCACCACCACCACTAGTTCTATATATACATATAAGGGATTCACCGGCTCGTTCTTTGAATCATTTAAACGTCATTAGCATTTTATATACTTACGACTTGTCACTTGTGTGTCTGTGTCAGCGTGTTTACTCAAAACCGACTGAATAACAGGTGTTATTAGTTTACTGTTAGTGGTCAGTTGTATTAGTTCTGCTTTACTTCAGTTTTACCATGAATAGGTATATTTTTGTTAAAGCTGGACAGTGAATTTGTAATCTACTATTTTTTTAATCAATCTACTATTTTTTTACATCAATCTACTACCGTTGTTTGAATAAAGGAGATAGTTAGTCAACCTTATGGACTAAAAACCTTAACACTTTTTGTTAGTTTTGGACCAAACCGATAGAGGGCTTCAGAGCACGTTGGACCACAAGCAGTTCATTGGTCGTAAAGATAAACTCCTCCCCGCGAGCAACACGTGTAGCCTTTACATTTCATTTAACTAAATCGCCGGTATATTTGGCATCTACTGCGAACAGATGTCGCGACGGTATGATATACTTTTTGCGATTATATAGAGATGGGCAATTATCGAATACAGTTCAGTAAACTAGGTATATTTATCTATACCTTGAGACGGAAATAATAGTCAGTGACGTCAGTCACTCGTTCGAAAACAGACCAACGTGAGCGGCTTAAAGTAATATTTGATATTTAACAATAAATCTGGTATGAAATGCTCGCAAAATGCCGCTTATTCTAAATGCGGACACAGAGTTCCGGCACAAAACGTGCACCGCTGCCAAATTCATTGCGGCCCGTATACGCGCGTTACGCGGAGCATTTGAAGCAGCTGTACTTTAACAGAGATTCGCGATCGACGGTCGTAAATATACTGATATTTTACGACCGTCGGGCGGAGGTCGCAACGTTGCAACAGTAAACGAGCATGTACGCTGTGAGAGATCTGTTGCATAGTCGCGCTTGCGGGTTTAGGTTATCGTTTTGTTTTAACATTGAAAATGTTTCTGTTTTCCTAATAGGGCCTTAATCGTGAAATGCTACATTTGCCACATTCATGACGTCGTACCCGTGAGAGATCGTGTTAGCTTGTTTATTTAAACTTAAATTGATTGTAACGTATCGGAATCAGTTCTAATTACTAAAATAAATTGGAACTAACTGAAACTAACCGAAAGTGTATTGAACGACTATCCAAAACTAACGAAAAGCACCAAAAAGGGCTAAAACGTATCGAAATAGATTTTAAATATTGAAGTAAGTTAAAACTAACCCAAATTAACCGAATTTTATTGACTAACCAAAACTAACCAAAAACATTAAAATTGCTTATAACGTATCGGAACCGGTTCAAATTACTAAAATAAATTGGAACTAATTGGAAGTAACCGAAAAACGATTGAAAATATCCAAAAATAACTAAAAGCACCAAAACGGGCTAAAACATATCGAAATAGATTAAAAAGATTGAAGTAGTTAAAACTTACCCAAATTAACCGAATTTAGGTGACTAACCAAACCTAACCAAAAGCATTATAATTGCTTATGATATCGAAAGGTGATTGAATGTCTAATCAAAACTAACCAAAAGTAACTAAGAGCACCAAAACGGGTAAAACATATCGAAATAGATTAAAAATATGGAAGTAAGTTAAAATTAACCCAAATTAACCGAATTTTGGCGACTAACTAAAATTAACCATAACGTATCGGAACCGGTTCAAATTACTAAAATAATTTAAAACTAACTGAAGCTAACCGAAAGCTGATTGAATGACTAACCAAAACTAATCACAAGTAACCAAAAGCACCAAAACGGGCTAAACCGTATCGGAATAGATTGCAAAAATTAAAGTAAGTTAAAACTAATCAAAACGAACCGAATTTTTGCAGCTAACCAAAACTAACCAAAAAGATTAAATTTGATTATAACGTATCGGAGTCTGTTCAAATGACTAAAAAAAATTGAGCGAGTCTGGTAGTAGTCGAGACATTGATGTGTAAATATATCCTCTAACGACATCGGTTGTAAAAAAAACGACAGCAGCACGTTGTGTTCCCGAGCGGTCACCCATCCAAGTACTAACCCCGCTCGACGTTGCTTAACTTCGTGAACGGACGAGAACTGGCATTTTTAACATGCTATGGCCATTGTTGCGTTTTACTTTGTTCTTGTTCTTGTTCACCTTGCCAAGGTCTCACCCCAAAAAGGGTTTGGCTTTGCTGCAAGGCAATTCGCCAGTACGATTTGAGGGGACCTCCAATAAGTCGGGCCTGTACCCCTGGAGATTCCCGAGCTTTGCACAAATATAAGCTATTAAATTGCACATACAGAAATGGTCCCACAGGGACATCCGGTCCCTCCCGGCATGGATACCGGCGTGAATGGGTATTTCTTCTGGCTATAAACTATGAAATGCACAGAATTGTTTCTGGCTAATGAACTGCACGGCTAGTGTCTTATGCAAAGGGGCTTCACACAATGCAGATATAACCAGTTGCTGTCAGAGAGACTTCCCATCTCCGCAGGGCCTATGCCCCGATCTCCTTCAGATCACGTAATCACGTGCAGGAATTTGGAAGAATCTTCCAGAATCGACCCTACATTAAGCGACCCACCCTAAACACTGTCCCAACCGGCCACGACTTCCCTTTTCGAACCGATGGGGCCCCCAACGCTTTCAGCCGTGAATCACGTGCACTTCTCGTGCGAAGTCAGGTTAAAAACCAGACTTCCTTCCCACGCCCGAACACCACCAACTCCAAAACGGAAGTGCGGCGTTTTACCTTGGTCATAGAATAAAAATTAGGTTTAATAACCAAGTTTAAAATAATAAAAAATCAACGCGAACGAAGCCTCGGATAAAAGCTAAAAGTGTCCTATGTTCTTTACTATACTCTTGAAAATATTTGTACAAACTTTCATGATCGGAACAGTTTATGCGTGAAAGCTTAAGAACAACAAACAAACAAAAACATTCGCATCTGTAATATTAGTTAGGATTATTTTATAATACTTACTGGCAGCTTCGGAGTGGATTATTTCACTGCACAAATTCGACACGATAATCTAATGCCATCAGGAATAACATCAATATATGGACACAGCTTATTTACCTAGTAATCGTGGGCCGACGTCCTTAGATTTGGGAAAGTCAATAAGCAAATTTTGCAAATTTTAGAAGAGGGCTATGACTCAATATTGTTTTAAACGTCTGGGCATCTGAATAATACTTTTGACAGTTCGTTTAATTTAAAATAATAATATGCTCTTTTATCATCTAAAATCCGTTTAAAAGCGATTTTAAATGACAAAATTATATAAAAACCCGAAAATTCGGACTCTTTAGGACGATAGCCGTGGCTTCTGACGAATTTGTCGTGGATTTTGAAGCGAAAATTCATTTTAAATTCAACCGTCCATTAAAAATAAGCTGTGCTATGGATCCAAATACACTGCGAATATAATAATTAATAAATAATAATTTTGACTGTTCGTTTAATTTAAAATATGCTTTTTTATCATCTAAAATCCATTTAAAATTATTTTAAATGGCAAATTGGATATAATACCGCCCTAGCGGCTAGAATCGGTTTACACATTTTCGTCCCATTTGCCGAGATTTGCCCTCATACTGCCGCGTAAGATGTTTACACATCAATAAGTTGGAACTAACGGAAAGTTGTTTGAACGACTAACCAAAAGTGACTAGAAATAGCCAAAACGGGCTAAACAGAATCAGAACAGGTTAAAAATATTACAGTAACGTTATGGCTATAGTCAAAAGCGGTCTTATCGTGCGGGTCCAAAGGTCACATTTTTATTTATTATTTATTTATTTATTATTAATTATTATTTTTCATTAAATGTCATTACTTTGACAGATTTTACACGCAAAATCTGCCACAAATGAAGTTTTTACTGAAAATTGTGACCTTTGGACCCGCACGATAAGATCGCTTTTGACTATAATTATATTATATTAATAGATTTTCCTATCTAAAAGTAAAGGGTAATTTTTTCGGTTTTCATATCTGCACATTTTTGATGTGTAAACATCTTACGCGGCGGTATGAGGGTAATTCTCGGCAAATGGAAAGTAAATGTGTAAACCGATTCTAGCCGCTAGGACAGTACTATATACAATTTTGCCATTTAAAATCGTTTCAAACGGATTTTAGACGATAAAAAAGCATAATATTATTTTAAATTATACGAACTGTCAAAAGTATTATTCAGATGCCCAGACGTTTAAAGCAGTAAAATTTGAAAAAGCTGGTTATTGATTGTCCCAAATCAACGGATGTCGGCCCAAGATTATAAAGTAAATATGCTGTGTTCATATGTTGATGTTATTCCTGGTGGCATTAGATTTTCGTGTAGAATTTGTGCAGTGAATTAATCCGCTCCGAAGCTGCCAGTGCGTATTATTAAAGAATCCTAACTAATATTATAAATGCGAATGTTTTTGTTTTTATTCTATGAACATGCTAAAATGTACAGGTAAGGACCATAGCACGTTGAAAAGCTTTTAAAGATCCTTTACACAAATAGTGCACTATGTAAAAATCGACCTCTCCTATTGGTCGATCCATCTCGTATTACAATATGTCTTCGTGATGCAA
>MU181963.1:436249-468868 GCA_016904865.1 Pissodes strobi
ATATGAATAATTTAGTAAAAACCTGATACCATTTCAAAAATATGGATATAGTTTGTCGCATTTTTGAGTCACCCGGTCTAATTCAAAACGTTCATGCCTATTTTAAGCTTAGATTGGGATTTTCGTAAATATTTCATATATGGATATGTAATTTTCCACCCTCCCTATATTGTTGGAACCTGCAGAGATACGGGTGAAAAACCGGTTTTCCCCCAAAATCTCTCCTTAAATTAGAGCCACGGTCCCTCCGTATGGTCTAAGGTAGCCCCCCATGGGGCGCACCTACCATAAAAATTTCGACCCCGTACCTCTTCCGGTTCTTTCGAAATTATTTAAGTTTTTCCTTCTCCCACCTCCCCTGGCCAAACGGGGGGGGAGGGGGGTTACGGGGTCTCGTTTTCGTCCAGGATCTTCTTTTTACCCGGGCTACATCCCTTGAGAATTTCAGCGCTCTACCTATACGGGAACGGTTTTTCCCCCAAAATCTCCCCTTAAATTAGAGCCCCGGTCCCCCCGAATGGCCTAGGGGGGGCCCATGAGGCGCACATACTAAAAAAAATCGACCCCGTACCTCTTCCCGTTCCCCCGAAATTAATTGTTTATTTTTCCTTCTCTCCCCTCTCCTGGCCAAAGGCGGTGGAAGGGGTCCCGTTTTCGTCGAGGATCTTCTTTTTACCCCGGCTATATCCCCTGAATATTTGGGCCCTCTACCTATACTCTACCTATTTTAGGATGTTTATACGGTGCCTTATATCAATAACTAAATAACTTAAATAACTAACAACATGAAATCGATGTATAAATAACGCATTTTTGGATTTATATATTGCTGTCAATCAGGAAGTTGACATCGAGTTTTATTTTTTATTATCAAGAATTACCCTAGGTTGAATAGTTTAGATTCTAGTTATTCAAAAACGTGAAAAATATCAATTTAAAATATAAAATATTTTAAAAATGTATCCATTGTATGTCAAACAGTGGCGGCTCGTCATAAGGGGCCAAGGGGCCATGGCTCTGATAATATTAGTCATCGAAAAATGTAATGATTCCCCGATAATTGGGCGATTCGAGCCAAACGCGCAGCGGCCTCGTCTTCAACAGCAAATTGCCATGGAAAGGTCAAATGACGTCACGACGATGTACGCTGAGAAGGCGACTTTAGGGGACTTTAGCTGTAAATCGGCATAAAGAATTCCCCTTTCTTTCTGGTAAATCGGGGCCACCTGATTCAATGGCTCGGGCCGCGTTTCGATAAGTAAAAAGGTGGGTCTGACACTTTAACGTTTAAAATGAATCAAATAAGCAATCTTTTAGTGAAACCTTTTTAACATCTTCATGCTTTAGGTAGGTATGATGTCTGCAGAAAAAAAATCATTTTGTAAATGCCTTTGAAAATTTTATTAAAGAAGTAATTGAATAATTTGCAACCAAAAAAAAAAAGAACATATCGGAAACTGTATAACTAAAATTATTAGTATTAAAAATAGACCAATTTTGTACGCGTGTACAAATGCTGTCAGTAGTAATGTTTGTAATATTTTTGTAAATTAATCTATGGTAGGATTTTTTATGGACACTGCAAGTACTTTCAGCATTAATTTCTGGGCAGAACCTTTTGATACGTTTTGAATACTTTCTTGGCAAAATTTGGTATAGCCTGGGTTAGTGTTAGTTTTGTGGCAAAACTTGGGTTAGATACCCAAAAAATAGTAGATATATAATAGAAAAGTATGCGCCTTCCATTTTTTTAAATTACAATTACAATGAGCCATCAAAAAATGGTTGCCCGAAGTGCGTTTTTTAACGCCTTTTGGGCAAAACTTTGGGCGTGTCACCCCAAAATTTTTTCATTAATTCTTGGTAAAATCCGCTTCGTTCGTTCGTGGAAGGCGTGTTTTTTTAACGATTTTTGAGTACAAATTAGGCGTGACACCCCCAACATTTTGCGGGTTATCCTCCGGCTGCGCCTGCGGCGAGCTGTTTCTTGTGAAAAACAGAATTATATTGTGGCACCATCTTGCCTAAAAGTCACGAGTTGCCACTTGTCAAAAGTATTGAGAAGTGTTCGTAAAGTTAAGAGATAAAATAATATATAAAGGCAGCTATTTTAACTTTCTAACTCGTAACAATCTGACTGTAGTGACTGTAAATACATTTTATAAACCTGGTCTTGTACAAATAATAAAGCTCAATCAAATGCCCTTTCAAAATTAAAGACATTCCGACTACTTTTGAAGATATTAGAAGACCACATATTACCAAAACTTCTTTATTTTTTTTTCTGCCATTATTAATCAGATTTGGCGTTTTCGTTCTTGGACCACCATTATCAACCTACAGTGTGTGCGTGGATTTGCTTGCCAAATGGGAAACTTTTATTTCTCATTTTAGCAAAAAAATGTTATTCTTTATAAACAGTTTTGCTTGCGAAAAACATTATATTCACGTGTAGACATATTAAATTTTTTGTACGAGGCGCTCAAAATGTGATGGAATAAGAGTTTTCATCAAAAATATATGCGTCATAATTCGCATTTTTCAAAAATAAAAATATGTAATTGATATTTGGGATATTGACTGCCAAGTTGAATCTAGACAAGTTTTTAAGAAAGCATTTTACTCAAAAATAAAAAATAAAGGTAGATTAGTCTTAATCAAAATTCATGTTTTTGAAGTTTTTGAGCGCCCAATATAAGAGATTGGATATGTCTATACGTGAATCTCAATAAAAAATAAAAGTTTCCCATTTGGCAAGCAAGTCCACGCACACACTGTATCTCACACTCAATAGTATTTAGATTTTTTTAACCACCAACAAAAAAAAAACAGTGTTTTTCCGATTTTACGAATATTTTTTCTAAATATAAATAACTTTGAATTGGCTTATTAGAAAATACTGAAATTTGGTGGGAGAGTCCATTATAATTCGTTGTTTTTGACAAATCTGTAATTTGAATAATCAGATTAGAGTAAAAACTGGAAATTCGTTTCCATTGTATTGTCGCAGAGAGCCGACTAACCCTTGAACCCTTATTCCGGCCCTGGGACAGTTGGGCTCCGGTTGCTTATACGTAAACTGCAAACGCGATAGGACCTCGCCATGCATAGTGCGACTGTAATATAAATTGTTTGTGTGAATAGTTGTTGGAAAAGATGTAATATTGGGTTGTCGTATAGCATTTTTATTTTTTTTTTCCTCATTTTGAGTACGCCTTGGGTAACGTTTTGTTTAGTTCCTGTTCGTTGACCCCCGTAGCGAGCGGAGGACCAAGCATGAAATGTTCAAATATTTGAGGATGAAACGTAACGTATCTAACATTTATATTACAGTCGGTACCATTCCGTAATCCCTATTTTGCGGGCCACTGTCCTATTGCCAATCGGGGCAATAAATCCCTAGCAAAAGGTAAAAGTGACCGCGGCGCCCAAATGACCCATGCCTAACACTAGTTATCAGAAGCAGCTTCGGCTCAACTAATGTTGTTAGGAGTAAATGTACTCCTTTCGTCTTAAAATAGTCTTATTGTATATTAATTTAATATTAAAATTGTTAGTCAAAGGCAAGGTGGTGTCATTTTAAAGATAGAAGATACCGAACAAGAATAATTGAATATTAATTAACCAATTCTGGCTAATTAGCTGCGCACTCTGTATAATGCATTCACACTGCAGGTATCTCAGAAGTTAGAAATGTATCTGGTAAACCAATTCTGAGCATGAACATTTTTATATAGTTTCTTTGTCAAGATAATACATGCCAACAACCAAAATTCGTTTTTGCAATTTATCTATACTCGACGTGCCGAACAGATTCACCGATCGCGGAAACAATTCGTCTTATTTTATGATTGAATCCACCCAATGTTTTGTTTTTTATTTCGATTTTTCTTATCCATAATACAAAAAATAAAAATAGAGTGTGTTAATCAAAGTTCCTATAGGTATTTGGAATCAATGGAATCATAAAATAAGAAGAATTATTGTATCCGTGTTTTCCGTGTTTGGTGAATCAGTTCGGCACGTCGAATATAGTGTTCATTGTTGTGAGGTCAATCAATACTTAAAAAAATGTTTGCACGTTTTCGGAAGCAATGAAGTTTTCCAAGAGTTTAATAAACATCCTATATGCAACACTTCCTATTTCATTTCGATCTCGCAATCAAAACAAACTTTTGCCTATCATATTTGGAAAAACATCTTAAAAACTGCAGGTGTCTATCTATTAATATAAAAATATTTCACTTCGAAATTTATCTAAAAATGTGTACCTAGTACCTATCCGTTTCGTCTGCCCAGCGAAGTTTATGTCGCAACTTGTATGCAAAATAGTTATTTGGTACCTGTTTGTACTACGCATTATTCTCTCCATTCATAGCAAACTGTTTTTCGTTTCATAATTTTATTTCTATAAATAATTCGATGGTTATCGACTTAACTATGAAGTCGATAAGCGATCATTTCTAATACGACTGTTTGATGTGCCATCTATGGGCCTTGAAACATATCTGTTAGACGAATTCAATTTTTATTACAGACAACCTTAAAATGTTTTCTAGTGCATCGAGTTTTCAGTTTTATCCGTTTTGTCGCTTATGACCGATATGTATCCTTCTTTGTTTAATGGTCTCTCTATCATACTCATTGGTTAGCTAACTATACTCCTTTATTCAAACAACGCTACTACCTAACTGTAAAACTGATCTGGCAACACTGGTGTGTGGCTATATTATAATATAGCCTATATTATTCACATTAATCACATAACACCGTGTGATATTATTATTGTCTCTGTTCTCTGTTATTGTTTCTGTGTTTAAAATTTAAAAGTTTCAGGATGTAAAATGTTATTGAATTAAAAGGTAAAGTTAATATCATATATCTGTGATGAATAGGTATTATTTAAATATATAGGTATTTACTTTTCTTCTCGAAAATTACAGGAATGGGTACTTTTAGAATGCAATAAACAAACTAGTTGAAAATATTGTGATTGTGTAAGGATAGTAGTGTGTAGTGTAGAGAAATTAGTTTGGTCTATGGTTTGGCTAACTTATTCACTCGTTGGTATGGAATTACGAAATGTTTTTATTAAATTCATTGTCATTTCAATCTACTAAAATTTAACAAATACTTATAATGAATACATTGTTCCTACTATTCTCCATGAAACCACGTTTAAAGCTTCTGTTTAATTTCAGTTGTACTTATCTCAAAACTGTTAGCTGTATTTTGTGGCCTGACAAAAGGCTTTTGATGTTGGAAGTAGACATCATTAGGAGAACCAGTTTGAATTCTGGACATTAGCCAAGTTGTCTTGCAAAGTTCTACATCAACAGAACTCAAAGTTCACACAGGTATGCCCAAGAGGTTTCTTTTTGGACCACTTATTTTTAATATAATATGACAATATAATGAACTATCATCAGTTGTTAACAAATTAACAATGGTGTAATTATATTACCAATCTCTGGTGGCTGCTTCCTAATAGTAAAATCTGATCATATAAACATTAAAAAATGTGATAGTAACTTACATTTAATATTTCAGAAAATATAATTTTAAATTTTAGATGTAATTATCTTAAGGACATTACAAATAGATTTTTAATTCTAATAAGTAATTTGACAGGCACATATATAAAAGCTGTGTGTTCCAGATTCTCACCAGGGTGCAAGTTTGGTTTACTAGATGACTCGATAGCCAAAAATGCACGCTTTTCCATGATTGCAGCACACATGAGATACACCGTTTGCTTTTGGGAAGTGTGCTCATCTATCTTTCATTGAATCCGCTTTCAGTTTCTAAAAGCGCCTATCCAAACTAAAGCTTCGATAATCATGGAAACCTGCTTATTTTAAATCATAACAAGTTTTAACTTTTACATGACTTATTTAGTATTTAGTCTTATCTTATTTACGTTTTTTTTTTAAATATATGCTAACATCTACACCTGTTTTAACTAAACATTCCTTATTTTATAGTACCTAGTAAAAAAGATGATTTTATCATCCTTCAGAGAACATCTCCTTAATTACAGTACAATACAATACAATACAATAAGAATAAGCATAATTATCCCTACTCATTACAAATATAGCATAAGCTCTTGCAACATAATATGTCAAAAAAATCACTATACAAATGACATACTAAATAAATACTCACTAGGAACAAAGTACTGTTGTCAATAAAACATCGAACAGGTCAAATTATTAAAATATTATTAAAAATGCTATTAAAATATTATAAGCTCACACTACAAATTAAATTCATTAAAATTAAAATTTAGGAAGCCTTCGAAGGAATAGAAGGCCTTGTCTAACAAAAATGATTTTACCGTTCTCACAAAATGCAGTAGTAGAAGGGCTCTTATATGCACAGGCAGAGCAATAAAAAAAATTTCCGGCCCAACACCCAGGGCCATTCTGGCATCTTCTAAGATGCCAGTATGAGGGGATAATATTCTGCCTACCATGCGTATTGTGTTCGTGAATGTCTCCGTGAGTCCTGAACATGCCCAAGTTTCCCCTCACATATACTTCAAGCACTGGTATATGTACTGGCAAGGCACAGTCAACACTCTCAGTCCCACACACAGTCATCCCGAAATCCCAATTCAGCTATCACTCTCAGAGCCCTACTCTGCAACCTAAACACCCTATGTGCCTCAGCCAAGTGCCCCCAAGCAAGAATGGCATAGGACACATGGGCTTAGAAAATGGCAAAATAAGCTGTCCGGATTATTTCAGCCGAGACACACCCACCGAAACAAATTCCGAAGCACAAAGAGGCTCTTATTGAGTTTTTTTTGCCAGAGCATCAACATGCTTACCCCACTGTAATCTTGGATCCAGAACCACACCCAAGAATTTTGCTTCAGATACGTTTGCTAGAGACACATCCCTCATTGTGAAAAGTACACTTGGTGTTTTGTCAGCATTAAGTAAGAGCCTGTTCGAACTGAACTAAGCTGCAGCTCTCTCCTGCGCATCCCGGGACCCATCCAACATAGCCTCCAGCGAATCAGCGGAGAGAGACACTGTGGTGTCGTCAGCAAAGAGTCTGTATTTGGCAATTGCTTCATGGCCAGGATGATAGATCATTGATCTGTATGGAACCTTGAGGAACCCCTATTGTAATTTCACTCCTTGTGGACTGCACCACAGAGACCCTCACCACCTGATATCTGCCAGCCAAATAAGACTGTATAAGATTGATGCTGTCAGGACAAACATTGTAATTTTTTAGCTTTCAAGGAAGAATCCCATGATCGACGCAGTCGAACGCCTTGCTCAGGTCACTGAACAGGGCGGAGTTGTACTGCATGTTATGAAATGGCTGCACTAGAGCTTAAACAAGATCCAATATTCCCAAGACAGTACTCTTGTTTCTTCTAACCCCAAATTGTGTTTTACAAAATAAATTGTTTGACTCAAAGAAATCAACAATCTGGACTCCCATACACTTTTCCGGCACCTTTGATATAATGGGCAAGATTAAAATTGGACGATAATTTTCTGGGGCTGATGGATCACCTTTGTTAAAATCGGAGTGACACCAGCTTCTTTTAAATTATTAGGAAAGATGCTATTTTTATGACAGATATTTATTTAGTTCTGTCAAAGGTGAAATCAATGTTTTTTTCACTGTCTTGATCATTTTTGTATTAATACCATATATATCACAACTAGGTGTATTTTTAAGCCATCAACGATTTCTCTAACCTCATTGAATGTTACTTCTTTAAAACTGAAAGCATTTACTGGTGTTATAAATTCATCAAAGTAACTGCGTGGATCAATGTTTGTCCGTGGAATACCCTGTACTAGATTTTGAGCTATATTTGAAAACAAGTTATTAAAATCAGCTGGTGTTATATTGGGACTAGGTGTGGAGTTACTATTTTTCCCCCTTTGCTGATTGATAATTTACCACATTTTCTTGGATGAATTTCCAGAATTATGGATAAGGCGGTCATTTGCAGCAATTTTAGCTTGCTCAATAGAACTCCTGTAACTTCTTCTATATCCCATACCATAACTTCTTCTATATTCCATACCAGCTCAGCCTCAGCAGAGCCATACTGATTCTTGAGGCACAACAACTATTTTAAACATAGGGTGAAGAAGCTTTTCATTAGTGAGGTATCCAAGGTTAAGTATTTTATCAAGTTGAAGAATTTTTGTCTCATCTTTTTATCATTTAATAAATTGTTGCTAAAATAGAAATATTAACTTTTCTAAAAAGAAGATTGTTTTATGGGGAGGAGTTATTGTTGGATGTTGACAATGACAACGTGGTAATACGTCATTGGATGTTGACTCTTGCGATCTTAATTATTCATAGACCATCAAATGGTGATTTATTAACAATGACGGGGTGGGTTATCCCGTATATTAACAATGACGGGGGGTTATTAGGGAGATTTATATATAAATGTTTTATATGGAGAAGTGTATATATAACCAGACTGGTAAAAAAATGTAGTGGCATCATTAAATATTGACTATATTGCTCAAAAAAGTCGTGCACAGTATAAACGCCAATTCTGTGATAAAAGTGTCGATTTCTTGTTTGACATGTTTATGTCATTTAAACATGAAAATTGGATAATGTCCTTTCCAGTGTAGACATGGGTGGTAAATAGGATTCGTTAAAAAACTGGGATCAAATTGTTGAAATTTTAAGAAACTATTTTCCCGAATGCAAAATTTGATGTGCGAAACTGGAGGCTTTTGGTTTTAGTGGACACATACTGAGGTGGTTGGGGTGCTACCTTTCTGGACGTACTCAGCTTGTGCGGTTAATTGGCCCGTTCTCGGATGAGTTTGTGGTTACTTCGGGGGTGCCACAGGGAAGCCAACTAGGGCCGTATCCATTCAACACCTTTATTGATTTGGACTTATACTTAAAATGTCCTTTTCTATTATTTGCAGATTATTGTAAAATATTCAAAATTATTAATTCTATCGCGGATTGTCATTCATTGCAGGCGAACTTGGATGGCCTCGCTAGGTGGTGCAAGGGCAATCGCTTAGATCTCAACATCACTAAATGTCAAACCATGTATTTTTTTAGAGGTCATAATAAGATAAGTTTACCATATACTATGCACGGGGAGGTCCTTGAATCGGTCAACAATGCTAAAGGTTTGGGTGTAATTTTTGATCCAAAGCGTGATTTTCGACTCCATTTTGAGCATATTATCAACAAATCTCTAAAAATTTTAGGTTTTAGTTGCATAATGGGTAGAAACTTTTCAAATATCTTTACTCTTAAAATATTATACCAGTCTCTTGTGAGATCGGTTTTGGAATACTCTTCTTCTGTTTGGTCACCAACCTATGAGTGTCATATCCACTCGATAGAAATGGTACAGAATAGATTTCTGCGTTATATATCCAATAAATTAAATATTTCATCAATGGATTTCTCTGCAACTGCTTTATCAACTTACCCTAACTTTCTATTAGAAGATCTAATGCCGATTTGATAATCCTGCATAAAATAGTTAATTCATTAATAGACCGTCCAGCCCTTTTGACTCAAATTGGCATTTTTGTCCCACCAAAGAATACAAAAAGCAAATATACGTTTTCGCAGCCATTTCATAGGTGCAATTATGGAATGCATTCTACCATAGCGAGACTTACGCGTCGTCCTAGGTGAGAGATTTGCAGCGAAGCGCTGTCGATGCGGTACGAAAATTTAACCCGGCGTCTGTGTGGTGGGCCGACATTTTAAGTGGGCGCCATTAAATTTTGGCCCTAGGTGTCGCGCCGCGCCTCTCAGTATCTTTCGCTCCATGTTAGCACTGTCCCGCACTGTCCGCAGCAGTTATGATTTTGCAGTTGTTGAGAGCGATTATTTTTTGTCCAATATAGTCTTAGTCTCTGTGAGTTGTACCAATATGGTTAAATTCAATGTTCAGTCGCCAATTTTGTTACTTTTGTGAGTGGGTTAATCTCTGAGACTGACCGTGAAGAAAATGGGATTTTGAACATCTCAGAGACATCGGTGGCCTCTGGGCTTGGCTCGAAGGAAAATACGGATAATGCGGATTTTTTAGAGCGCGTGCCGTTAATACTAATCTCTCCTTAGTATCTCTCAACATACAGTCTGTCAGGTACAGGGTTGCTTGACTTGTTTAATTTGCACGTGTTTGTCGATAGGCCCACTCGAACTATTGCACACTCATCTACCTTACTGGATTACATTTTTGATAGAGACATGATTAAGTGTGACGTTATTCGGGCGGGCTTGCCGGATCATGAGGCGATTTCATGTAGCTTTAAAATTAACTGTGGAACGAGAGTAAAAACTAGGCTTAAAGGTAGGATGTACACAAGAGCAAACTATGGTAGGTTCTCGCAATTGTGTGCTGCTATTGATTGGCAGACTATCTTGGCCTTGAACAGTCCTTTGCGGTCATTTCATGAGATACTGTGTGACAACTTTAATTATTCATTTCCCTTTAAAACAATAAAAAAACGAAAAACCATGGATCACTAAGGGACTGAAAGTTTCTGCTAAGAATATCTGGTCTCTTCATTATATTAGGAAGTACTTTTTGGATAAAGAACATTTTATGGCCTATTTTTCCAAGTATAGACTAATTTATAGGCATACTGTTCGGTCTGCAAAGCACCTATACTATGGCAATAGAATCGCATAATCAAGCAACAGACAGCGAGAAACGTGAAGGATTGTCAACGAGTTGCGGGGAAGGAGTTGTAGGACTACATGTGGGGACTCAAAATTATCCGCCGAGGAGATGAACGCCTTTCTTTGTTCCATAGCTGCATCACTGTCTAGCGTAATGCCCTCAAATGTCTGTTTTCACAATTCCCGGGAAATATTAATGGCCCAGATTCTTCCATTTTATCCCCCACTGATATCGAAGAGCTTAAAGGTACTATCTCTGATATCAAGAGAAGCGTAGCGTCAGGATGGGATGGAATCTCGATTAGGATATTTTTGGAGCTGCCGGATGATGCACTGGGTGTTTTGGTGGAGTGTATAAACCATTCTTTTTGCAATGGCAATTTTTCAGCTTGTTTGAAGGTTGCTACAGTTATTCCCCAATTTAAATGTGGTGATCAGGACCAGGCAGCAAACTATAGACCATTGCTCTCTTACCCACTTTATCAAAAATTGTGGGAAGATTGGTCAAAAAGCGAGTTGTGGAATTTCTGGGTAGGCACGGAGTGTTGAGGTTTGAACAGTTTGGCTTCCAGGCGGGGAGGAGTACGGATGATGCAATATTTTCGTTTCTGGAAAATTTGTATATAAGTCTTAATGAAAGGGAAGTGGCTGCGGCAGTCTTCTGTGATTTATCAAAAGCTTTTGATTGTATGAATCACAGGATACTGCTGCATAAGCTTGCCCTCTATGGATTCAGGGGTAGGACACATGATTAGTTTGGATCATATCTGTCGGATCGGAGACAGAATGTCTTTTGTTGGCTGTGTTTCGGATCTTCAAGGGTTGGAATATGGCGTGCCACAAGGCTCTCTTCTGGGTCCCATTCTATTTTTGTTGTACATAAATGATTTTGCAGATCTTGACGTGCAGGGTAAGTTTACTCTGTTTGTAGATGACGCCACAATATTGTGGCATGATGGGGATACCAATAGGTTAAAGGATACTGTTAATTGCGATTTAAAACAGATTAAGACCGTGTGACGCCAATAGGCTTTCTTTAAATATATTGAAAACTAGTGTTATGTCGTTTGGAAGTGAACTTGGGGAGATTCGTATGGGTGATGGCTTGCTGAAAAACATTACTGAAAACAGGTTCTTGGGACTGTGCATTGATGGCCGGCTTAAATTTGAGTGCCATATTAGTTCTCTAAGATCACGATTGACTTCAAATTGTCATGCCATCGGATCAATCTCTGACCAATTTAACTCTAGTACAGTCAGATCCTCTTACTTCGCTCTAATCGAATCTCGTTTGCGATACGGAATTTGCTTCTGGGGCTCATGCTCAGGGCAATTATTTCAGAGTGTGTTCGTTTTGCAGAAGAGAGCTGTAAGGTATATGTTTAAGGCCAGAGTGCGTGAGTCTTGCATGTAGACCTTTATTTTTGGAACCTGGAATTTTAACTTTGCCCTCTTTGTTTATTTTGGAAACGGTATGCTTGATTTATAAAAAGCACAAACTTCAATTGGTAACTAACCATGCATATGGGCTAAGGGACCCACACAAAATTTCACTTCTAATACCCACATCCTCTAAAATTAGAAACTTGCTAATATTTAATAGCAAGAAACTGTATAACCACCTGCCCTAAGGGATTAGACAGATCCCTAATTTAACGAAATTTAAGAAAACAGTTAAGAAGCTACTGTGTGCGAGAGCTTACTATGGTGTGGATGAGTTCTTGAAAGATGTATTTTAATTGTACTGTGTGGTTTTTGACACTGTGTTTTTATGTTATCTTGTCTGTAAACATTTTATGTTTTTGATAATTATGACATTCTTGTTTGATATTTTGAATTAGTAATTATTGTGTAAGATGATCTGTAAGTACTTACGTATTGATTAGGTTGTTTCCACTACTTGACAGTAGGTTTTAATGACTAGACCATAGGTTTCTTTTACCTTTTTTTCAGCTTTGTCAATGAATTTTGTTCGAGACAATAAAGCATTTTTAAATTGAATTGAATTGTCTAAAAAATTTAAAAACTCAACTAGCTCGAACCCATCCAAGTCAATGATTATTGTACCATCCTCACATATTGTATGGAATTTGAATTTCCTATGAGTTCTTTTTAATTGTTTTCTTCTTCTCTTTTGTCTTTTAGATTACTTTAGTTTAAGTTAAGGAATTTGTAATTGCAATGAATTAATTTAATAATTGTGAAAATGAGTTACCCGTTAATAAATAAATAAATAACTAAAGTATATTCTCTTGTTTAAAAGAAATTACTGTAGACCTAAAAAGTGGCAAAAGTAATTATTTTGCCAATCAAATAGAGGGCGATATAATTTTATGTTTGTTAATGCAGCCAACACTGGCTATAAAATCTAGATACCATTTAGTGCCAGGTCGGAATCAGCACACAAGTATTGTGTGTGGAGTCCGCATGTCCAAATTTAATATCCGAAGAAATATTTAATTATTGTTACAAAAAACTGAAAAATGTTGGAGAGGGGACGAGGTACCTGTTTTCTTGTTTTATTGAAAAAGTATTTCTAGGGTTAGTAAAACCTTTTACCAATATTAATTCTTAATTTTTGGAAGGTAAATATCAGGCAAATTGAAAAACACTCGTTATGCTCTTATTTAAACAGAGTGACAAAAACATTTAAATCGATTTTCTATAATAGACTTGTTAAGTAAGTATATACTTCGTATCTAAAAAAGTTTTTTTAAATTTTCAACATAGCTTTCTGCAGGCAAATGTTCTGAATGCTCTGAAGAGGGGAGATCTGGCAGCGTATTTATTTATCGATATCTCCAAGGCATTTAATTTTCTCTGTCGTGTTGACTTGCTTAATAAATTGAATAAGTATGCCATAAGCAGATGTGCTTTGTCTCAAAATGTTCGTAATAATGCTGCAAAATATCAAAGTTAAATTGTATTGTATAAAATTTGTACTAGACTAGGAGTACTGTAAAACAGTATACTGAGACTCGTTCTATTTATTATTTATTTAATGATTTGCCTAATGCTTATAATAATTACTTAAGCCTCCCAATTTATTAAAAATATCAGAAGATAATTTTTAAATACTTTATTATCTAATTCTTTATGCCGACAAGTCTCAGTGATTTCCCTTGGGTGATATCGATATACCTACTTTTTGACAGACGTTTGACCGGGTCAACCACCATCCGAACCCTGTCGGGTTGTTTTCTAGATTCCTTGTTGGGAGGTCTGGTCAATTTTTGACTAGATTAGGGGTACTCTAAGGTAGTATACTGAGACCCCTGCTATTTATTATTTATTTAATATTTTGCCTAATGCTTGTAATAATTAATTATGCCAATGATATTATCATAACATGAAATAATTTTTCTAATTAATTATCTTATTCTTTATGCCGACAAGTCTCAGTGTTTTCCCATGGGGAATACCGACATACTGACTTTTTGACAGACGTTTGACCGGGTCAACCACCCTGTTGGGTTGTTTTCTAGATTCTAGATTCCTTGGCGAAACCTTGTAGGGAGGTCTCGCTAACGTTTTACTAGAATAGGGGTCCTTTAAGGTAGCAAACTGAGACCCCTTCTATTTATTATTTATTTCATAATTTGATTGCTTGTAATAATTAATTCAAATTCAAATTCTTTATTAATATTAGTTCCTGACGGCTTACACATGTCAAAATACAATGTTTAAAATAGGTAAAATCTTAAAAATAGTAAGAATAGGCAATATCAATTAATTAAATCAAATATAACACAATTAAAGCTACAGTTTAAAATACATCACAAATTACTTAAAGTTACAATACAAAACATACATCAAATTTTATGACGAGCCATTTAAACCTTGAAACAACATAAAAAAAACTCCCCCTTGCTATACAGGGGGTTTTGTAACAGCAAGTCCCGAACTCCACTTAAATATTGATGTTTTTTCAAGTTATCTGGCAGGCAATTGTAGAATTTAACTGCCCAGTAGTTCGGTCCATTCCTACACCTCTCCAGCCTTTGGAGTGGAACAGATAGCTGTCCCACAGGCGAGTGCCATGAGAATGTCGCTGATCATTAGTTGGATATTTGCTCAAATTATTTTTCAGATATATAAGATTTTCCAATATATATAGACTTGGAAATGTTAAAATTTTATTTTCAACAAACTTTTGTCGGCAATCCTCTCTGTACCCCAGACCAGCAACGATCCTCAGGGCCCTACGCTGCAGATAAAACACCCTGCGCCACCGTGGAACATGTCCCCAGACCACAACAGCGTAGGACATCACTGAATGAAACAGCGCAAAATACGCAGTATGCAACACGCTATCCGCCACCGCAGCTGATAGCAGCTGATAAGTTTCGCAGCACAAACACCGTACTGCTCAACTTCTTAGCTAGATGCTCCACATCCCATCTCAGACCATCATCGACATAAACTCCCAGAAACTTAGTCGCGCTCCGAGAGAATGAACATGCTGGCGCTTCCCTGAGGACAGCCTAGAACACCAGGCTGTTATGGTGAAACCAATTTTTTGCTCTTAACTGTGCCCGATCCGCGCTGTCCAATAAATTATCCACGCTCTCTCCTCGTACAGAGATTGTGGTGCCATCAGCAAACATAACATAATGTTCATTAATACTATATAATGTCTGGTAAGTTGTTTATATATAGAAGAAAAAGCAGGGGACCCATTACAGACCCTATATCGACAGTTCTTGTTTGTGATGACACCATCTACCGTGACCCTTTGGACCCTGTTGGCAAATAGGATCCAACAAAGTTAATGCTTTCCCCGCTAAAATTGTAGTACGACAACTTCCTGAGGAGCAACTCATGCAAGACGCAGTCAAACGCCTTACTTAAGTCGCTCCCTGCCCTCGAAACCATCCATTATAAAGGACACCAGGTCCAGAACAGCCAGAGCCGTGCTCTGCCCTTCGTGGAACCCAAATTGGTGCGCGCTTAGCATCGAATGCTCCTCCAGAAACCTCGAAATTTGCGAAGACATATATGCCGATGATTTCATAAAATAAAATAACTTTCCTAATTTATTAAAAATACCAGAAGATAATTTTTTCATAATTAATTATATCATTCTCTATGCCGACAAGTCTCAGTGTCCCTTAGGTGATACCGGTAGCATTTTAAGATCCTTTACAGTCGTACGGCACTATGCTATATTAGCCGCTTCTGATTGGTGGATTAATGTCACTTACTTTATCTACGGTCCAGTCAGTTTAATCCATTGATTTGTATAGGAGTGGATAAGCAATAGCCGCCTGTCGCACTATTCAAAAGTGGCAACCTATGGGCGAAAAAACAGGTTTCTGCGCATGACAAAATCGACGTAAAATGGAAAAACGTAAACAAAGAAGATACCGTTTTGTCATGCGCGCTAAAACACTTGCCGTCTCAGCAGGCGTCGGTCAGGATCGAACTTGGCTTTTATCTTTGACGTGTTTTCGTTTTGACGGCGCGGGGTTTTGAGTTAATAATTCGAGTTTTTACTTTTTTTTTTACTTTCTTTGGACCTAGTGTCTGTAGTTGCTTAATTAGTTTTAGTTTAGTGGTTCACGTTTGTGGTTTGTACGTAACCTATTTTGATTTTCGTTTACATTGAACAATACGCAGATAAACAATCGGCGATGTTACCAAAATAGAATCCTGAAAGTGTATGGTTGTGTTTTGTAGTAGTAGAGGCAAAATACCCGGGATTTCCTATTTCAAGTAAGTCTAATTATTATAAGTATTACTTATTTATACCTTATTGTTTGTTTCATTACCCTAACTGGGGCCTATTTTACAATCGGCAAGACTCCTCTACCGAATATTTGGTGAAATAATCACTTTCGAAGTCCGGGCCTGCCTATTTACCTTCACGGTGCAACAGCTAGCTGCTACTAATTTTCTAATGCGCAAGTCCAAATAGAAATATCTTTGTTTACATTTCGCGGTCGTAAATTTGCCATGTTTGGTCTATTTATTGCTTATCCACTCCTATACAAATCAATGGTTTAATCCAGTCCAGCAGGTCTAGTTTGGGTTAGTGTTTGCGATACGGACGGCCGGCGTTCAGCTCCCGTCGCGTCGGGGGCAATACCTACATGTTTGCTTCACTTTTTTAAGGTTATGTTTGTTTCTTTTTGGAAATTTGGGTTAGTTAGTTTGAGTTAGTTTTGTTTGGTTGCGCTCCGATGCCTGAAGAGTTAACAGTTTAAGTACTTTAAAGTGACTTTAACCCACCAATCAGAAGCGGCTAATATAGCATAGTGCCGTAGGAATGTAAAGAATCTTATACCGATATACAGATTTTTCGAAAGCGTTGGACCGGGTCAATCACCGTTCCAACCCTCTTGGATTGGTTTTCCAGTTTCCTTGTTGAGAAGTCTTAAGCATTAAGGTATGGTGGCGTTCTTTCTCAGGTTTTATGTGTCTTCGGATGTAACCCAAGGTTCTCATTCTGATCCAGTGCTGTTTAATCTGTTTATAATAATCAGATATAGGCAATTCTGCCTTTTACAGCACATTTTTAATGTTTGCGACGACCTAAAGCTTTACCGGCGTATGTGGGGTGATGTAGAGAGAAAGGGATAGGCTTCAATCTCAGTAAGCGTTTTAAGATAATTTTTTGCAGAATTAATAATCTGATAAAGTATCTTTATAAAATAAGTAATAGATTAATAATTAAGGACGTGAGTAGTGTCACGGAATTGGGGATGGTGTTTAACTCTGAAATGACGTTCATTGGTAATGTTAGTGCGTTTTTGAGTTTTAAGTTTTGCAGGCTCGGGAGACTTCAGGCGGATCTTTGCTACTTGTACAAGATATTGAATGGCCTTATACGGATTATTCGGTCTTTCCTGGCTTGTTTTCACTTAACATTGGTGTGAGGATAACGAAGGGTGTTCAATGGTTTTTTCTAACATTTTATGGCATAAATTATAGTATGAAGAAGTCTCTTACCAGAGAGCGATTGCCCGGATATTCGAACTCGCTTTATGCTGTCATTAATATTTTCAATTATTGATCTGTTGAGATTTTAAATTATTAAATTTTAATATAATATTAAGAATTGCTTGATAATCTCTATATAAAAGGCTAATTTTTATTACGTGGATAAATAAATAAATCAATTAGTGTTTCAAAAGGGATAATATTCCTCAAAGTTGATGTGCTTCTTAAGTCTTATCGGCAATTTATGCAAAAGACTCCACATCCTGTTATTGTTTGCTTAGAATTGGCACCAAATCTTTAGATTTATTAATTATCAAATACAACACATTTTAGTAACTTATCAATTTTGCCTTACAGGATAATATTTTATTTTGGAAGATACTTTTATTATGTTTCTTAAAAAGTATCCCGAATTTTTTTCTCATTTTTTATATTAATGATATTGTTTATGAAACTATACGAAACCATAATTTTAAGATCCTTTGCTTTTTATTCATTTAACGTTGAAAATTCTCATTATTGAATAATGTGAATTTAAAAGATTTATTGATCTTAAATGTTAATAAAATGTTATTTCTATTTCAGAAGGCATATATTTTGAATAATGGAGGGAATATTTGAGCCATTAATATGTTCAAATTGTACAAAATATCTGTCAGTGTTTCCAATCAAGGTATATCCAAATCCTTCAGTGAAATGCGGGAGATGCAACTCTAAAGATGACGGAGGTGCTGTATCCAAGTTATACCAAACACTGGCTGAAAATCTAAAATTCCCTTGTGTTAATTGTTATGAAGGTTGCAAAAAACTTTTGCCGCCCAACGAAATTAAAGTTCATGAAGCTTGTTGTGTTGGAACAACGATTCAATGTCCAATTTGTTGTAAATTTAAGGGGCAGAGTTTCTCAGTTGTCCAACATTTCAAGCAAAAACATTCTGATGCGTTGCTGAGAAATCGAGAATTTGTTATTGTTTTTAATGATAAAAATGAAGATATGTCATATTTATATGCCAGTTTTCTGGAATATAAGTTAGACCTTGTTCATGTGCGATATGATAATGTTATGAAGGAACTGTATTTAGATATTGCTCCTATTTGTCGAGAGAGTTTAAGAGAAAAACACTTATTGCAAAAATTTGTATTGTATACTGTCCATAATAAAATCATCTGTAAATCACCTGAAAAAAAGTGTGCAACATATAATTCTAATAGGGGATTCATTTTAAACAATGATAATGTTGGGATTTCTATCACAGGAGATTACCCTAGAGGTGTCGCGATTTGCAAATTTTTTATTGAAGAAGCAGTTACTAAAAGGGATTTACAACATTCATTTGGACATTTATTATCCACTTTAAATGTAGAGCCAAATGCTAAACGAAGATGTATCGAAGTGCCTAAAGAAGTAATTAAGCATGTATCCATACCATGCAGTAAAAACCATTTTGCTTCTGAACCTGTTGGTCCGGTTAGGCCTTTTCAACTTAAGCATGTTATTTATAATCCAGTGATGCCTCCTAATGTTGAGAATTCAGGCACACAAAATATACGTTTTGATGTAAATAATATTCGAATTTTAACCTCAGTATATACACCTTTATTTTACTTGGGAAATACAACTTGGAAAATCTTTTTAAAAAAGAATATCATAGAATCCACTCCATATTTAAGTTGTGCTGTTGAGAAAATTGACGATTCAAGTAAAAATCATTGGTCATATAAGATCATGGCGACAATTTATGTTCTATCAGTTAATTCAAAGTATACTATCAGCAAATCATTTCCTGAGAAAATTATTGGGAAACGTAGTAATGAAGTAATGAACTGGGGTTGGGACAAATTTATGCTTTGGAGCACTTTATTAGATCAGAATAAGAAATATATATATTCTGACGAAAATATTCAAATTGAAATAGAACTTACGTTAATAAAAATTTTGCCACACAAACTTTCTTGTCCATGTAATGGTTGTAGAGGACATTCCTAGATATTAAAAACATATTTTAAGCAGGCTTTAATAAGGTACTGTAAGTACAATGTACATATTGTGTGTTTCTACATATTTGTTTTGTAAAATACACATGGGAAAACGAAGTTTAATTCAGAAAAAACTCTCACGCACAGTAACTTTACTACACTGCTCAAAAATCTGGCAATATTTATAAATTCTAAAAAGCTGTGCACTGCTGAAAAGGTATATTACATAAACAAGTGTTGCAAGTACTCGTTTTTAAGGAGGTTATTTAAATATTTAAAAGTTTAAAACACACATTCACACGAGTAATGTACACTATTTTTCCTATGAACACTTATGAAAATTACATAAAAAGTACTCTTTAGATTCTAAAGAAGACTATTAATATCACATCATCTACTTTTCAATACGTGTGTTGAAGAGTACTTGTTGCCTCATCCACATCTGTCTGTTGAAATTAGTTGTGTATTTGATTTCTACAGAAAAAGAACATTTGAGGAGAGGATGGTGAAATAATTCGCAAATTGATGAATTGTGTAAAGAGAAGTTTTATTCAAACTCTTCAACCATATAGGTCAACATCTAAAACATGCAATATAATATTGTTTTAGCGTAGCATATGATACAACTGGCTAAATGGAAATTACATATGTTCAGAATTGTTTCATGTATCTTTAGTGTTGACACAATGGAACATTAAGAATAAGATTTGTCCTATTTTTTTCACAGAAAAATAAAAAGTGCGTGCTTTAGTGATTTAGCTGTGCTTTAGTAATTATTGATAATTCAATTGTGGGAAGTGGGCAATTTATAAAAGCAGACACAAAGAGGTATTTTTTTAAATAATATGAAGTTATTGTCAGGTTAATATTTTATATAAAAATTAAAAATGCATACTTAAATGTTAAATTGCCTTATTTTGCTATAATTTACATCTTCCAGTCAAACTCAACTCAAACATGATATGATCATGTCTTCTTTTTGTTTTATATTTTGTAAAACAGAAAAAAAACATTCTACCCAGGAAGCACAAGGTCATTACATTAATGTGATGTAATGTACCACACAGAACATTTACCTACTTAAAATGTTGTATATTCATTTATGTAACAGCCAAATTTCCGTAATATGCGTATTTAGAGTTTAGAGTACATCGTACAGGTGTTAAAATTTAATTTCTATATATGTTTGCACATCTTTACATACAAGGTGTTTTCGTATATTCTGGAGCAACCCTAGGGAGATTATCTTAAGAGATATTAAAAAAAGTAAATGAGCATCGCATAGCTGTTAAAAAATATCAACTTGTTTTTTTAAATGGATCGTCCTACATAGTTCATTATTTAGATAGTCCGTTCGTTACTGATTTCAAATATTCAGGTTTGATATATCTATCTTTAAAACAAACTGCGACCAATGACAAAACCCGTTCCATAATATATGTATGTTAGAAAGAGAAGGGTATGAAATAATATGTTAGTCAAATGTATTGATCTTAGGACACAGTTTTTGTCATTTTAGTATCAAACCTGGTATATTCGGAATTAGTAATGATAGACAAATGATGCATTCATGATCCATTACACAAGATGATTTTTAAGTAAATTTACGATGTTTATTTGTTTTATTCGATATCAATTTGAAGCAGGACGGAAAAACGTTTTCAGCTTTGGTGATTTCAATTTTCTTCCTAGTTCTTAAAATAAAAGCTCTTAAGGGTACTCCTAAATATACGGAAAAACCCTGTACAGGGTGGCTCGTTTTCGTGTCTATGTATGGGGAACTCGAAAACCGTAAAAGATACAGTGTCGGTCAAATTAAGGCAAAATTGCGCATTTAGGTGCCTAACAATATGCCGTTTAGAAAGTTTCAAAATTCCGAGTATTTCCGGAGATATCCGGAAAAAACCGAAATTTGAAAAATCGTTTTATTTTTTTCCTGGGCTTATTTAAAAACGGATCTCAAATTGAATTGCACTTTTGCATTGCCACTTTCTCTGCTCTATCCAATGATGGTATCCAGTTTGAAATTCGACGTTTCGTCTTCAAGGGATCATCATCAACTTTCTTTTTTTAAATACGAACTTTATTTTTTTTATCCTTTTTCAGATGGTATTGGCGTTATTAATATGAGTATATGTTTTTATTTTTTTTTTATATTTTTTTTATTTTTATTTTATTTTTTAATTAAATATTTTGTTTTGGCGTAATTTTAAATAATTTGAGGTAGGTACTTTTGAAATTTTTATATTCTATAAAAATATTTTATTTTGTTTTTTGTAGTAAGTGGAAAATTGGAGCCCCTATTAAAAATAAAAAATAGTAAAATTATTTTTTACGAGAATATGGCCATGAACTATTACTCAAACAAGTTGCTTCGTGCAAAGATAAAATATTTTCAACTTGTAAGCAATTAAAAAAATTATTTAGTAGAGAACATGAACAATAATAATTATTATAAATTATTTATAATCATACTACGTGATACTATAGGTATTTTGATGGAAAAACACACCTATTGGAATTTTGCCTATAAATTATAATTTTTTTTATTATTTATATGCAAAATTCCAATAGGTGTGTTTTTCCATCAAAGTAGGTACATACCTATAGTATCACGCAGTATGAATATAAATTATTGTTTATGTTCTCTATTAAAAAAACATTTTAATTGGTTAAAAGTTGAAAATATTTCATCTTTGCACTAAGCAACTTGTTTGAGTAATAGTTCATAGCCATATTCCCGTAAAAAATAATTTTACTATTTTTTATTTTTAATACGGGCTCCAATTTTCCACTTAATACAAAAACCAATATAAAAAGTTTTTAAAGGATATAAAAAATTCAAAAGTACCTACCTTAAATTATTTAAAATTACGCCAAAGCAAAATATATAAATTTAAAAAAATAATAATAAAAATAAAAAAAAATAAAAACACATACTCATATTAATAACGCCAATACCATCTAAAAAACGATAAAAAAATTAAAGTTCGTATTTAAAAAAAGAAACTTGACGATGATCCCTTGAAGACGAAACGTCGGATTTCAAACTGGATAACATCATTGGATAGAGCGGAAAAAGTGGCAATTCAATTTGAAATCCATTTTTAAATAAACAGAGGAAAAAAATAATACGATATTCCAAAATTTCGGTGTTTTCCGGATGTCTCCGGAAATACTCCGAATTTTAATACTTTCTAAACGGCATATTGTTAGGCACCTAAATGCGCAATTTTGCCTTAATTTGACCGACACTGTATCTCTTACGGTTTTCGAGTTCCCCATACATAGACACGAATTCGAACCACCCTGTACATACCCAATAACTTCCAAAACGTTTTCCATGTGATTTTCCCGTGATGTAACGTTTACGTATGTAAGGAAAGGTAACTGTTTTTTGTTGTTGCATTAAGAAGAGAAACATTACATTTTTAATGATTGTTTAAAATTAGTGAAACTATTGTTAGTTGACAAGAAAAGAATTCATTTAGGTAGGTACACAGTATATGATACTGTGGTAGGTACCTACTTGTATATTTAAAAGTTTAATATTTACAGAAACATGAAACGCACAAAAAATATTGCCTAATTGGATAAAGTTTAGCATAAGTGGTTAAAAATGTATTCTTTCTTGATGATTCAATAAAACTATGTAAAAAATAGATTGATTTTCTAATGCCGTGGTATCAACATCAATAAGCATCAGAATGTCAAAATTATGTGATTTTTAAAATATTTGCTGGCATTTTTTCTAGATGGTTTTAAGTAGTTAGGTATTTTATGTTACCTAGATCAAGCAAGAAGGGGATGAAATTTGAAATATAGACTATATTTTTGAAATAGGTATTATGTAGATATACAATATTTTGTTGTAAAGCATGCTCAGTAGGAAATAGCTCCAGACGATGTCAAAGCCTATAATAGTTGCCCAGACCCCATTTTCGATTGGTGCTTTGCTGGTGGTGGCCCTGCGAGGCTTCGGCTTGTCTCAGGCATCGAATCAGTCTGCCTTCAGCGAACATAATTTTGGCCTTCAGCATTCTTCTGATGTATCTACATTTTTTATAGAGTAATTGTTGAGTTGATCTTCAGCTGATTTATTTCGAGTTGACATTTTTTAAACGTTCAGGATAGAATAATTATCATGTTTCATGTTTTCTAGGCTAGAAGAATAAATCGTTTTAGTAAAATTTTGTTTTTTATTGTGTGTGCCGAATGATTAATGCGTATATCGCCAATTTCGCTTCGCGGATTAGTTACGCAAACCTGGGTTAGATTATTGTTTACTATGCACCGCATAGTAAAAATGGCAAAAATCTGGTTTAAGCTTCAGATTATCTAGTCGGTCAACGAAGTGTGGATTAGCGGACCGACGGCGACGTCTAAACCTTCAAAGTAATTTTTGGCACCAATTTTTTTATGTTGGGGTTTTTTGCATTATTTCGTAATAAAATGGAGTTAAAGAACGAAATATTCATTGATGATGACCTAGATTCATCATCAACCTAGATTATCCAGGTCATCATCAATGATCTAGGCAGATATCTTTGATTTTATCAACTTTGGTTTTTCTCGCAGATTCTACGAAAGGAGTGATTATTTCGACACTATGGACAATTATTAATTTTTTCGAAGATTTCGACTTACAAAACTTACAGTTCTCAGCTTTCTGGAAAACAGTTATGTCTGGCGACTATCCCATAACTCTCAGCAGTCAGCTGTTTTCATGTACTTCGTGATGTAACAAATCGTTTGTATGCCTCTGATGGTCTAGAGGTTTGCATCGTTAGCCTTCACTTCGGCAACGCGAGTGAAACCCCATCGGTTTCTTTTAATTTTTTTTAAGGTTATATTTCTAAACAGTTTTTTTTCTTGACTTTGAGTATGTCTTGGGTTAGCACCTGGTTAGTTTCCTTTTCTTGAGCGAGCGGAGGGCCTGGCCTGTAAAAAGTGAATTTAGGCATGGTGCTGAGAGTTATGGGATAGTCTCCAGACGTAAGTCTGGAAAACATAGAAGAGGAAATTAAATTCCAAAATGACTGTAAGTTGATAAATAGAAAAATGTGTCGGTTCTACCAAAGTGAATAGAATAGACCAAAGACATTTAACCTAAATAGACCCGACAACTCATTCATAAAAATCCGAAAACTTGCATCCAACATCAACAAAACGCTTGCCCCGCCTCATATTTTTATGAATCACGGACAAAACTTCATCCCGACCAAATCCTCGCCGCGAACAAGACTCGTCCCCCACTACTAAATGTAGTCTGCCCGCCTGTGCGAAAGCAAGGACAGTCCATAGGCGTAGACTTTGAAGTTGTGAGTTCAGCAATAATAATAATTTTAAGAAAAGGGAGGGCCTTGAGGCCCTCCCTTTTGGGACCCGCCTTCTGCTGGTCTCGCCCGGGTGCCTTCGGATTGGCCCCTGAGCCGACTTTCCTTTTTCTCTTCCCGCCCGCCATTTCCGGAGTGCCCCCTACGGCGCCTTCCCTTGACGGCGTGCCAGGTTGAATCTGGGCCGAGGAAGAGTTCGCTGTCAGTCAAGCCGCCAGGAGCCTCTTCGCCTTCTTCTTCTGAGCCCCGCTTGTTTTTGGAGCGGGGCTCCATTCAAGTGACTGAGGGCCCAGCCGTGGCCGAGCCCAAGCGCCCTTCGCTGCTAGCAGGGGTAGCGATCGGGCCCCTCGAGGGGCCCGGTTGCTCCCCTGCCTCACAGGGGGCATTTCTTTTGATAGGAGACCCTTTTCGGATCCCCCGCTTTCTTTTGGTATTTGATTCTGTGTTCCCATAGTAGGTCCCACGAATATGGGGGAAATAACGGTCGCCAGCCAAGGAGCCCCCACTTGGCCACAAGGCAGAAATAAAACGGGGTGTGCCCGGTGCCCCGAGTTTAGTCGGCTATCGGCTGAATACACCTCCAGCCATCCATCCCTTCGGCGCCGACAAAAACCTTGGGATTGGGGGGGTTTTATGGTGGTACCCGTCCACTTGGCCCAGGCGATTAAGCCAAGGCCCCCGTGCCCCCCTCCCCAGCCCACTCCCCCGTCGCCGGTCATTGCGAGCCAGGCGGTTTACGGTATCTGTCGTGAGTTGGTCCGCGGCCGGCTGTTCGGGCAGCATGTTGGGTAATTTATAACCCTCAGCCGCCGTTATTCCTCGGCAAGCCAAGTGCGCCTGATGGCACCCCTGGCCCCCTCCTACCCGCCACCTGGAGACGCGCTCAGTAGGCACTCAACCCCTGAGTACTATTATCGTTTCTCGCACGTAATTTCGTGCTCGTGCGAAAAAATATGGTCTTTTAAAACTAGTGTCTTAATATACTATTTCAGTGACGAATTCATTGCATTTCAGTGACAAATTAATATCGAAATATCCATTTATTAAAGGAACTGCAAATGATAAGAATAGTGAGGTGCAATATGAAAACCGATATAAAAACGGGCCGTGTCCTCAACAATTGCAAGCTCAAGCATAACCTCGTAATCTAAGAAAAAATTCACTTTTCTTTACAAGGCATGTCCAAAATGAAGAGAAAAAAAACTTTTTACAAACATAACTTAAAAAAAATATACCGACGGAAATTGAAGCCGGGCTGCCGCCGCCGTATCACAGACACAGCCACTTGAAAGCAATTCCCTGCACCGGTAATACATGGGTAAACTAGCATTGCATATTTGGCCACGCCTTCAGCGACTCTGGTGTGGTGTGAACGTATCACCGCCACAGCTTATAAGCTGTGCCACAGCTAACCGCTAATGCTTGTAACGGGGCGTCCTACGTGAGCGACTTGCAGCGAACGCGAATCAGTGGCGATGCCGTGCGACTATATTAATTTTTCGTACGGCATCGCCAGAGCTTCGCGTTCGCTGCAAATCGCTCACCTAGAACGCCCCGTAAGCGTTTGCATGTGTTTAAACAACACTTACTATTGACACAGTTTATACCCAGTGTTGCCATTTAGGGCGACATGTTGCCAAAATGACGACTTTTTGCGCTGATTAAAGCGTGGCGACGATTTATTAAAATAATGTAATTTTTGACGACTTTTTCATATTAGGAAATTCTTAATTATCAAATGGAAAAATGAAAAGAATTTGGTAATAATATTAGTATAATATTATCATTAATACATACTCTTTATACAATATATTTCAAGAAATGACATCACAATCATTCCTGTCTTGAGTGTCTTATATCTGAACGCACCACGGTGTGCTTTGGACTGTCAAATTTCGGGGCTTCCCCGAAGCACGGCGCATTAACGTTTTCGTTTTACCGGAACCGTAACCCTACCTGTATATTACTTATTACATCATTATTCAATATTCATTTGCATCATCATTAATATATTTATCTATGATCATCACATTGTATCGGCAAATTAGAAATCGGAACGTTATTATTTTAATTTTTTATTACGTGCTACACTGGTCACTGCTACATCTCTGTCAGTTACTGGTTACACTAAAATGAGTGATATTATGAAATACGAACAAAGTTAAATTTTCCATTTATTTTTTTTTTTCATATTAATAAAGTTGAGAAATAAAGCTTGTTTTGGTTTGTTCTTCAAAAAAAAGCAAAAAATTTACTTAATATTGACGGTTTCCTGCCCTGAATATTTCGAAGAAAATGTGACGACAAAATGACGACTTTTCATGCCAGTCGGTGGCGACTTTTTACTTTGTTACTCTGGCAACACTGTTTATACCGTCATACGGTATAAACTGTGCTATTGAGTCGGTACGGTTTATAGCGTTCCACGCGAAGTCGGTAAGATCAAACGATTTGCCGCGATCTGTGTTTGTTTTGAATTTGTAGATAGGTTTGGTAGTTTGGTGCAATTGGTGCGGACGCGATATTAATTACGTAGTTTTTATCAATTTCTGGAGTAATTTTTGGTAATAGAAAATTAAAATCTTGAGGTATCATTCTAATAAAGTTCTTAAATAAATTGGTCCAATCATTGGTTCGAATATCCGGAATTCCGGAACTATATTGAACGATTCTCTGCCTTTAAGACATTTAAGATACCCAACATTTTCGCCCCTTAATTGTTTTACTTCATTTCCTAATAGCAATTTACTTATTACTACTTATTACTACGAAAGATGTAGCACATAATATAGCAGGTTTGTTTCTTATTAAAGATGACTATAATAATAATTCTTCCAGCAACCCACTCTCGAAACATTCACAAATTCGCGACAAATAAGTTCAAAAATATTATATGTAGAAATGTTTGCTACATGAGACCAACAAGTTGGTAGATGTATACAAGCATTTATAAACTGACAAAAGGCGTTTGCGAATGTTTTTTTGTGAGTACGCGGGCTTAGAGTAAGGGCCTTCATACTTACTCCCGGTACTAATTATGCCCTGTACTAGATTTCTAGAACAAAATACCAAATTGACAAAAAACCATGCACCTTGCAATATGAGGGATCAAATCACGATTTGCAATCGGAGCAATCGGTTATTATTTTAAAATGATATCCGATCAAATAAATTCGGAAATGTTTTATTTAAATTTTCGTCTAGAGTGGTAGTTTCCAATTATTCATCATAACATACTTGTTATTTGGCTAAAATAAGCAACTGCTTAGTTGATCATTGTTGTTTACATAAGTAAGATCTGATGATGACGTAAGGCGAAACACGTGTAACCACTAAATACACATATACATTGACGGTGACTTTGACTTTGTGTTCTTTGTCCCCCTTTGGAATTAAAGATTAAATCCCTTTGAGAATTATGGATGATTATTTTGTATTAGTTGATCACCGTCATGAGCTTGAAAAAATATTCCTCCCAAACCTTTTGAACTGGCATCTGTATGAATTTCGAGTAAAATTCTAAAGTTCCTAACCTAAATTTTCAAATAAAAAAATACCGTCATGCGTCTATTTTTTCCATTTCCTTTTCTTCTTTACGTAACTACGTTACGTAATGTAACAGCATTCACCGGTTGGTATTCAGCCATCACCACCCCTCTACCGGTGCTTAGACAGAGCTACCCTTCGGCTTGTGTTACGTTATTCTATAGTGTTTTAACTGTTTTATCTATGCGTTATTCCAATTCCAGGGCGCCTACTTGGTGGGGACCTCAAATATGGCGGGCCTGTGCCCCTCGTGACTCCCGATTTTACAACAATTACTTTTAACAAATACAAAATGGTGTCTCTATGCCGAATTTCGGACCCACGAAATAAGAAATATATTACTATAAATTTATTTTTAAATTTTCTTAGCTCAATTTTTCTTATACCATTTTACTTATACCTAATTATGCTATGGTTCAGGGTTCTCCATGCAAATAATTTCATTTTCCGCGTCGCCGTCGTGTCCGTTCCTCCGTCAACTGAGTAAACACGGCCTCTTTACGCCAGATTCCGAAAACAGATTTTTTAATTACGGAAAGCCGTTGCGTCGGAGGTACATACCGATATACAAGAATCTACGTGGACTTTTATGGATTTCGATTGCGAAGCTTTGCGCATGTGTATCATATGATTCCTATGAAACGTCTACTATTTTACTTCATGCATGGCCCTCCGCTCGCTCCGGAGGGCAAAAAGAAAAACTTAACCTTAAAAAAAATAAAAGATTTCTCGCCACTGACGGGAATCGAACCCGGGCCGTCGTATCACAAGCACCCAAAAGAGCGGAACCCTCGAAAGGAAGTACGACCGTGAGTGGCTCCACACAAGGGGCCCCGCAGTCATACGCTCAGGCGGCCACGGCGGAGGGACCGAGGATCCTGTTGAGTCTTCGGGGGGCAGGAAACAAACCTGTCTCCCGGGGACGTGTTAATGTTCATCGGGACCCTCAATCGCCGGGTAAGCCTCAGCATAATGAGGAGAGATCTAGCTCCCCCGAGAAATTGCACGCTCAGGGATTGGCGGGGCCATATCCTGATCGTCGCGGATGAGGAGAAATCCAGGGGGTGGATCCGTAGGGAACTGATTAACGTCAGGCCCTGGGGAGTCGCCAACCTGGTTGAGGTGGACCCGCAAGGGTTGAGGCTTAGGAGGGCGGCGGCGGTCTGGATTTCTGGGCTGGGGGCGGACGTCTCTGATGAAGCGATAGTCCGCTGCCTTGAGGGCCAGAATTGGTTTGGACTGCCGACTCTGGAGAGTCTGTAAGAGGTCGACGGAGGAGAAGGGCTCCAGGATTGTGATGGGGGTGGACGACAGGTCCGCTGACACCATCGCGCCCAGGGGCTGTCTCCTGTTCTGCTTGGCGGTGAAGGTAAGGGTAACCTTGGCCGCACCGGGGTCGAGACCTGAGGAGGGGCCAACGGCTCCAGACGGGAGCTGTCCGGAAGAGGGCCCCGAGGGTGAGCTCGCCATGGGCGTGGATGTGGGGGCCTCTGAGGAGGCTGCCGGTTCTGCCATGGTGGGATCCCCGCTGGCCGCTCCTCAGTCAGATACTAGCGTAGAGGTGGGGCCCCCTCCGGGAGGTGCCACAGAGGAAAAGCTCCGTCAGTCTGACTCAGACCGAGGGGCGCTCTCCAGTACGAATGAAGGGTGGGCGTTGACCATGTCCATTCTATAGATAAATCTGCAGCATAGTAGGGCTGCTACGGCCTACCTATGCAGGAAGATAGTAGAGGAGGGTACAGCGATTGTACTTATCCAGGAACCTTGGATTGTCAAATCCAGGGTAAAGGGGCTGTCCATGGGGATCTGTGTTGTATACACCGGATCCGACTATGGGGGAACCCAGAGTAGGTATATTGACAGTGGGACTGGAAGCCTTTTTCCTAAGGGACCTGGTCCCTATCCTGGTCAAGATTCCTACAAGCGTAGGTGTACAGAGGGTGGTACTAGCGTCAGCGTACTTCCCAGCCGATCAACCCTGCCCGCCGGCGCCGGAGGGAATCAGGAATCTGGTTACCTACTGCGAGGAGGTAAATATCCCACTCCTGATTGGATGTGACAGCAACGCGCATCACATAGTGTGGGACAGTGCTGGATCCAATCGGAGAGGGGAAGAATTGTTGGAATTTATTGCATCTGTAGGGCTGCAGGTAGCCAACAGAGGGAGTGAGCCCACTTTCTTTACTACGGGACGAAGATCGGTCATAGACTTGACTCTGTGCACCAGGGCTTTGTTCCCGGATATTACGAAATGGGGTGTGTGTAGAGGATTCGATGTCGGACAACAGATACATCACTATAGAACTGGGCCCTTTCTCAGCGAGAGCTGAGGAGGTTAGAAACCCCAGAGCAACCAACTGGGACCTCTATAAGGAGGAGCTAAGTTGGCGTCTAAGGGGCATGCCGAGGAAGTACCGGGCCGCCGATGAGCTGGATGATGCCGCAAGGTGGATAGGATCATCGATGGCCGGAATTCCATCCTGGAGAACCTCAGGAAACAGTTGAGGAGGCTCTTTAATTCTTAAGGAGGGCCGGCATCCTGAAGGTTCTCTAATGCGGGCTGGGAGCACAACAGGCCCAATTGGTGGCCTAAGTGCAAGGCCCGCTAGGCCACCCCTTCTATACTGATACTGAACTCATTAGTACTCATTACTCGTATCCTACTCCGGTCAACCAAACCCAAACTATACTGCTCGCTACTCGCTACATTATTCTGTATCAGACTCACCCTACAATTCACAGCTGAGTATTATAGCGTTTCACTTCCCTTTAAACATAGCTCCCAGGATGTAGATTGAGGATCTTCCCAACTGAAAGTTCATGCCTTCCAGACTATGACGTCATCTTCACAAGCACTCTAACCAAAGAAGTTGATTATATTGAAATATTTCTTTAGAAAAAATGGGTA
The DNA here is from genome assembly GCA_016904865.1 of Pissodes strobi. Taxonomy (NCBI): domain Eukaryota; kingdom Metazoa; phylum Arthropoda; class Insecta; order Coleoptera; family Curculionidae; genus Pissodes; species Pissodes strobi. The sequence goes on from MU181963.1 coordinate 467,627, forward strand.
CTTACAACATCTACATCAAGTGTAAGATCCTCTAGTAATAATGTGATATCACTAGTTAACACGATTTTGTTAGAGTGGACAATAATAATTAGTGATGTCCCTTGACAAGCATGTCAAAGGCGTTCATATTTAAGGCAGAGAGGAAAAAACTTAAAAGGAGAGGCGACAGCCTGTTAATCGATTTTGTATGTGCATGTCCAAGCACAAAGGGTATAATTGTCAAAATCAAAACACCATCAGCCGATTTCAGGTAATCAGAGGTCATTGTCATTAGCTTAAAATATTTTCCTCCCGATACTTAGTTGTATTGTCTTAGATTAGGTAAGAAGAGTATTGTCTAAGGGTATTGTAGTCAACGGATCAGAGTCAAGGTCACCAAAAACGGGTACACCAACATGAAAGGTGCCGACAGAGAGAAAAAAAAATAAAACAGTCTGTCAATCGATTTTGTATGGGCATGGTCAAGCACAAAGGGTATAATTCTCAAAATCAAAACATCATCAGCTGATTTCAGGTGATCAGCTTAAAATATGTTTCTCCCGATACTGTTGTCAACGGAGCGGTCAAGGTCGCCAAAAACAAGCACCAACATGAAAGATGCTGACAAGATCGCCTCTCCTTTTAGTTTTTTTCTATCTGGGATAAGTGACACCAGTGCTGCCAGAGCTACCTTTTTCACTCTGTAGCTACGGTTCTACCGCAGAGACTAGTAATTCTACCACAAAATCGAAAACAGAGTAATCATATGATCTATGCTAATACAAGTAAAATAAAAAAAAAACAATGATCAATGGACAATCGATAAAACTATGAATACGATTCGGTTCCTCATCTCTATGCAGACGTCGCAAACGGCAAACGGCGTATTTCGGAAATTCCCAGAAGCGACCCTCTGCTGCCAGCTGCAATTGCGGATTGCAGTTTGTTCTTGTGTAGTATTTCCCTGAATCATCGTTATCCTCTAACCTCTTTTTATATCATATTTATCCATGAATTGTAGTGTTTGAGTCATGTGATGTGTCCTGTCTGTGGTTTTTGAATGTTTTGACTGTATAATATGGCCATGAGGTGAGTAAATTAACACGTAATATCAACATTTTAAACATCGAAATGTATGTTTTCAATTATTCGTTTTGAAGAATCTTATTTAGCTTTTAGCTGATAGATCCTATCGACAGTAAGGTCACAAATGAAAATATGCTAAAAAATTTAGAACAGAATGGGAATCAGTTTAAGAATTTA
>MU181963.1:498868-522058 GCA_016904865.1 Pissodes strobi
GGTTACCTATTCTAGATATAATAAAGGCAAGACATTAATTAATAATAAAATGCTTATTCTTGGGCTTATTCGGATGAAGTTCAAATGTAAGGCATATTTTTAAATCTGGGGATAAGGTTGATGTTCGAACCTATTGACCCATTAGTAATATTAGTGTACTCTAATGCCTAAACTGTTTTAACGTGGTGTTGGGCTAAAGCTCTCTAGTGTTTTTGAGAAGCTTTTGATATCTCAGCAGCATGAGTTCATTTCTGACCGGTCTGTAAATACAAACCTGTTTTTACACACCAATTACATATCTGGTGCAATGGTTGCAGGAGTTGAGGTTCATGCTATTTACTAAAGCATTTGACAAAGTTAGTCATTCACTTTTATTACACAAATTGTTAGTTTATGGCATTTCAGATTCTTTTTTAAAATTGATCTTACAGACTGATATCAACAAGTCAAGGTGGACAACTTTTTATCAAGTGAATTTTGTGCTACTTCTGGTGTGCCACAAGGCTCTCATCCTGGTCCACTGTTTTTAATCTTTCTTAATCTTGACATAGGTAGTAAATTAAAATCAAATTATTTACTAATTGCTGATGATTTGAAATTATGCTCTAAAGAAACATCAACTTTGGATATAAAGAATCTTCAGGAAGATGTTGCTCAAATATCCAGGTAGTGCAGCAAGAATGAAATTAAATTAAACAGTGGAAAGTGTTTTTCCATTCGTTTTGGTAGGTTAAGAACTGAATTTCCATTGGCTTATAACTTCAATCCATGAATGACTTGCTTTTGAAAGAAGTATACATGTTGTTAAGGATTTGGGCAGAGTATAACTATACTCTGATTTGGGTGTCTGTTTTGATAATAAACTGACATTCACAGAACATTATGATAAAATTATTGGTCGTGCAGTGTACACTAATAGTATATTATATACCGGGGGACTGAAGTAGTACTTTTAATTCCGAAGGTAAAGCCCGACTGTAGGGAAGGCCATAATTTACCTGAGGGATTAAGACTACTACTTCAGTCGCAAGGTATATACGATACTTTTCGTACTTCCGAAATTGAAACGTATACATAATATAAAAAAGCACATAGAAACCTTTACAGAAACACAATTATTAAACATAAAGCGCACGCATGTGCGACCGCGTTTTATTCGAGAAGCCACTGTTTGACAAGTTACCGTAGTAACCTTGCGTTGTGACAAGAATAATTTTGAAAAATTGTCATTACTAGTGTCAAAAGCTCAGTCATGAGTGAAGAAGGTGTTTCTGATATTGATAAAAGGGCAGCCGAAGTATATGAGCAGCAGTACGATGCGTTTAAGAAGTGGTGCCGCCTAAATAATGTGGAACAAACTACTGACAATGCCTTCCGGGATTTCCGACAATATTTAATCCAGGAAGGACAAAAAGTGACACTTTAGTCCCTGTCACAAGGTAGTGAAGTTATTTTTCAGTCCCGGAAGTACGAAATAGTATATTATTTTATATGGAGGAAAAGTGATACTTTTCATGGCGCGCTCGTGTTTAACAGCCGAACGGAGTGAGGTTGGTAATAGAGAGCAAGCCATGAAAAGTAACTTTTCCTCCAAATAAAATATGCTGTTTTTTCTTCAAATGCCGACAAATTAATGCAAAAACATCTCTTTTTAATTGTAATAATATCTAATTATTATTAAAGATAAATGGGTTCGCAAGGCGGCTTAGACCACGGTCGTAGATGGCCTTGCTTAGACCGGTGTCGGTGAATATAATGTAACATCAAGCTGTCAGTGGACACTGTCAACAATAATTATTTTTTTAAGATTACTACTCCGATTGCGTTTTAATTCCGTATTGATAAGCAGTTATTGAGTAAGTTCGATTAAATAATAACCAATTTGTTCCTAAATTAGTGATTATTAGAAATGCAGTCACAAATTGAGTGATAAATACAAATTGTAGTTTAATAAATCTTGAGTTGTTGACGCTTATTTTGTTGTCTGTTTGTATTGTATTGTTGCTATGACAACACTTTTACCTCCGCCGGCGGAAAAGTGAAAAGTAAAGCTCCGGCGGAGGAAAAACGAAACTTCACGGCTGCCTACACAGTCGAGTAATGACGGATTTACTGACGTTTGAAGAAAAAATTACTTACGTGTTTCCCTCTCGATATTAGCATTCGTTGGAAAATTAAAGTTTATTTAATTTTTTTGGATGCTAATCAGCTGCATCTCATTTAATTGATATCCGGATCTGGAAAATAATCTGAAAAATAATCTCTTTCATGGAGGTTACATTACAGTATGCATGTCACATGGTAATTTTAAAATTTAATGATTTGTGTATAGAGTTATATAATAGATTTGTTCTAGCAGCGATTTCAAACGGTTCCAAACCGTACGGAGTTTGCGCATAGCCATATAAGCGACGCTTATATCGTTATGCGCAAACTCCGGACGGTTTGAAACCGTTTGAAATCGCTGCTAGAACAGACCTATTATTACATTTTACAGTACTAGAGAATAAACGGATAAACTATAATTAAAGAAAACAAAAACAAGCCCTTTTTTTGTTTTTAACATTCTACAATTAATAAAGTAAAAATGTGGGTAACTATGAAACGAGCTATGAAATCGACATAAAAATTGACACTTACCTTTTTCAACTCCTGTTCTTTTTTCCACTTGATTGGCTTTTGAAACAGATTTCTTTGGCGTCAATAGTAAATCAATTGGATATAACATATCAATATATAATCATCTATTAACTAAGGTATTTCATGTTTTCAATATTTTTTCATTCACTGATGCGGATAACACCTAATTCGTTATTTTATTTAAAACACAGTTTTTATTTAATTACATCTGGTATATTAGCAAATAATTCTTATCAGTTTCTTATCCTCAAGAGTAAAGCTTGATTTATAAATTTACATAACATAAACATAGCATAGCATAAGGCAATAAAAGGTCGATTTATAAATGGGCTTGTTTTGTTAGGCCTGAGCTGTAAAGCAAAATAATCAGCTGTTTCTGTTTTCATAACTTTAGAAATTGCGCAGTTTTGTTTGAATGTTTCAAAGAAGTGTATATATTAATTTATAAATCCTTACCATTCTCAAAAATCAAAAGCGTACAAAAAGACAAAACACCAAATAGGTATAAGTGAATATCGCATGTCTTAAAATCTACGTTGTTGTCTATTGAGGAAGTAATTAACAGTACAATTAATACTGAAATTGTGGAACATATACTGTGCCTGTGCATATGAACATACAAAGCTCAACCAAGTCAATACTGAGTCCAGCTTATGTTTCAATTTAGTGATGTGTGATTTGTACTGAAGTTCGTTCTCAATAGTGTGCCGAAGGATTTTGATCTCTGCTAGGTTACTCAGTGGTTTTAGTATTAAGGTGTGTATTTGGTGTATGTGTGTGATGTTCCGTTTCTTGAATAAAATATAATTTGTTTTATCTAGGTTGAGTTTTAATTGATTTACATTATACCAGTGTGTCAATTCGCTGATTACTCGATCTGTTTTAGTTCTTAAATTTTCATAGTTCCAGTCACCAATAATACATGTTGTGCCATCTGCGTAGATTATGACCTTTTCAGATACGTCTTACATAAGGTCATTTATAAACAAGTTGAACAGTGGTACTCCGTGTATATTATATAATACCTAACCCTATTATTATTACACAGCGTAGAGTGTAGTTAGACTGATGGTGTCAAAAATAGAAACAGTTTTAAGATTTGTACCAGGTTTTTCTAAATCGTACATGTATCCACAGAACACGAAAGAAGCATGTATCTCATGTGGATAAACTTATATCTTTCTCGCTTGTATTTCACATCTGCAGTCTCAAAAAATATGTTTTAGAAAGTAACATATTTTTATTTTTCGCGCACCGTGTATACCTAATTGATCTTTCGTATCGTTAAAATTATTTTTGAAGTGAAACTTCTTAACGCGCGCCTGGAGTAACACGGCGGGCGACAGACGATGAGCGACACGTCCTGGCGGACGAAAAATATGAGCATATTGTTATTGGGATATCTTTGTTAGTTTACAAGATAAAAATATGGGATTTGCTCTATTACCTTGTCAAGACAAGCGAAACTTTTATGAAGAATAGTTTTTTTTTCACTTAGGTCTCCCCTTTTTGTTAATTGAGTGTTATATTAAAAAAAAAAAAACTACGTTTTAACCAAATCCGTTAAATAGCGTATGATATACGTGTATAAGAGACCTTTAAAGCCCTTGCGACTTACAAACACTCCGCCGCGCCTGCTTTAAAGGCCCTCTTATACACTTATATCATAATATACTATTATAAACTCTAAACAAGAAAAATAGTCTTGCCCGTACGTCTTTGCCATATGTATGTTAGGCATTTCGCGCCAAACTTTGCGTGTGGCTACGTCGCGACAGAGCAGCTGTGAGTGAAAAAATCCTGCCGATCTAACCATCATTATTTCTTGTTTATTATCCAACCTTTTTTCATAATTCACCGAAGCGCGCCTTTGTTTTCGATCAAATAGTCGGAAAAAGAATACGCGATCAGTTGAAACCACCGATCTCCATTGAAACACGCTGGTAAACACGTTCCAAAATCCTAAATTTAGATGCTACTGAATGGGACGACTTAATATTAGTCTTTCAAACTATAATTAACGACAAAACTTCAGGTTCAGAATCAGTAAATTGCGCAAAGGGATTTTTAAAACATTTTCAAGACTTTCACTTTGATATTTTAACCAGAATCTATTACGAAATTTTGGCATGCACATATTTATTTTTTCAAATTCTGCAAACTAAATGTTACACAGTAACTACTAACTGTTCTAATAAAATAAAAATCGCTGCTCAACGAATTTCTGAACTAAGAGACGAAGAAAAAATTTAAGTTTTTTAAATGGGCAAAAAATAAAACTCAAAGAAAACGAGGCAAAAGTGACCATGACTTAGAAATATTTTTAAGCTATAAAATGGTGTATTACGAAATTATAGATTGTATTTCCCTCCAGTTATTACTCGTTTTAGTAATCTTCACGATTTAGATTTCCTTTCATTAGAAGATTCTTTAAAATTTACCGAATATGTAAAGAATTTTCCCCAAAAATCGTTTGGATTGTTTATTTAAAATGTAGCCAAATGTTTTTGAACAAGACCGGCTAAAAACGAACTTACTGTTTTGTACAGGGACGAACAATTTTGTATTTAAATATTCAACAAATATTAGAAATAATATGCAAGGAATTTAAAATTATCTTTTCGAAAACATACAAACTATTTTGCCTAGTGTTAACTATTTCAGCGACAAGTGTGTCGGTAGAAAGAAATCTTAAGCGCATTAAAACGTATTTAAGAAATACGATGACACAAGAGTGCCTAACTGGTTTGTCAACGATAGCTGTCGAAAAAGGAATTATACAAAGTATTAATGAGAATCCTCAGTTTTATGAAGACCTTATAAATAAATTTGACTTGATTTATAAAATGTGAATGTTAATAGGATTTAGGAATGTTTATATATTGTAAATAGACAGAGAAATGTTTGTTACTATAATTATTTTTATATTATTTTCTTAATAAGAAAATGATTTTGTTTTTCTAGTTAGGTAATAGTGGCCATTTTTCTCATTATTCAGAATCTATTATGTGTAAATCATATGAACATTAATCTGTAAAGACTACAAATACTTAATAGCATTAAACAACTTTAAAATTAATATTTCAGTTAGTGAGGCACACGCTACTAGAGTTACCAGTTTGTCAAAATCTCTTATAGACCATGTTCTTAGCGATTATAGTAGTAATTTAGATTGTAAAGTCAATGTTAGGAATAACGCAATTTCCGATCACAAACTAAATATTGCTGGACATTAAAACTTCTGTGCAATCTCATAAACCAAAGGTAGATTATGAAGTCAAATCTGTAGACTATAAATAATTTGTAAACCTATTTAGACGAAAAATTTTAAGCATAAATGTGACAACCTTTCAAGAATTGATTGATCTAATCAGAGAGTGTAAAAATAAGTTTGAGCGTAAAAAAAAAACAATGAATACGATCAAATAACACCTGGATAAATAATGAAGTCCCTGAGCTTATTAAAAAAAAGAGATAAAATATACAAAAAAAATGATTAACCAATCTGATAACCTAATTTTAGCTTCTCAGTTTAAGAATATTAAAAACCAAATTAATAATAAAATAGATGATTTAAAAAATCGTTACTTCCAAACTAAATGGAACCTACCTGGAAATAATATGAAAAAACAATGGGCTTTTATTAACAGCTTTATAAAAAATAAAAAAGATAAAGTAATTATTGATTCATTATTAATTGAAAATAACATTATTAATACTCAACTAGATATTGCTAACACTTTAAGTAAATATTTTTCTCAAACCGGTGAATCGATTGTTAAAGATTTAGAAACGGAAATTGAACAACTAAATGAAATTTTTTTTATTAATGAAGTCCACAATAATAGTTCTATTTTCATAACATTGACTGATGAAGAAGAGTTATTGGAAATAATAAAGGAACTGAAATTGAACTCAGCACCCGGACATGACGGGATTACAGTTAGGGATGTGCACAATCTTGGAGAATACATTTTACCTGTGTTAGTACAATTAATCAATAAAACTATACAAAGGGGAATATTTCCACAAGAATTAAAAATAGCAAAATTACTCCACTTTTAAGTCAGATGATAAAAAATACATGAACAATTACAGGCCTATTTCAGTGGTAAGATCCTAGAGAAAATCATAATGAAAAGAATGTTATTGTAAATTAATACCCATATATTGACTGATGAATTTCAATATGGCTTTGTAAGGATCAGTAGTACGCTCGGTTCGGTGGTTGATTTCGTAGACTATATCTCAAGGGCTCTAGATAAGCAACAATAGTTATAGCAGAAAAAGGCTTTTGATGTAGTAAGCATAGACATTATTTCAGATAAATTGTTTGAAATGGGATTTAGGGGTGTTGTATGACAGAAAACAGTGCGTAAGGCTTGAAGACATTGTTAGTGAATGGTTATCTAACACCTATGGGGTACCACAGGGGTCAGTTCTTGGACCTCTGTTGTACAGTCTCTACGTACTAAATCTGAAGTTGGCCGATCTAAAAGCAAGATATTTTACTTTTGCAGATGAAACTGTTCTGGTATATGCTGGAACAGACGAAATTGCACTTATTAATCTTATTAATAGTGATCTTAATAATTATCTTAAATGGCTGTTCTCAAATAAATTAACAATCAACATCGAAAAAACTAAATACGTTATATTTAAGCAAAACAATAAGTCGATTAATAATAATCTAAATATTAACATAAATGGTATACCTTTAGAAAAAGTGTCAAGTATAAAATATTTGGGATTACCTATAGATGAAAATTTAGATTGGTCACTACACATAAATAAGATATTTGATAAAATAGTGTCAATGCTGTCTACTTTGTATAAAAGCAGAGATTTGTCAAAAGAAAGCAAGTTTCAAGTTTATAATGCCTTTTTTTCTTACACATTTTAGATACTTTTTGCCTGTGTGGGGCATGTGCGGTGAAGTCAAACTGGTGAGAGCAGTTTGATTACGGGGAGTGACGCCCCCGCCATTCCGAGTTGCCAAGGGATGTGGCCCATCAAATCCCATCGTCCTCCCCCAGCCTGGAGAACACCGAAGTACAAAGTCTGAAGCTGATCAATGACAGTTTGTGACAAGAGGGGCTTGTGTATTAGCTGGCAGGGACGTCAAACTGGTGAGAGCAGTTTGATTACGGGGAGTGACGCCCCCGCTATTCCGAGTTACCACGGGATGTGGCCCATCATATCCCACCGTCCGCCCCCAGGCTGGAGAACACCAAAGTACAAAGTCTGGAACTGATCACTGGGGAGTGACCCAACAAACCCCATTTAACCCTGTCAGACTAGGGACCACCAAAGGAAAGAGTCTGAGCCCGATGCATCCAGTGGAAGCGGCCCTAGGTGGTAGATGCATACGCCTACTCGCATCGTCCGGTAAAAGACCACCCCACCAGAACTGGGAAGCGTTAAGTGGTTTTTCCGAAACACGTTCTGTTTCCGCGCTGGTGGTTCCGGGTTCCACAGTAGGAATATAATAATATGGACATGATGGTGCTTCCAGGATCAAAATATTCCGGAGGTAAACTCCCCGGCCATTCGGATCTCCGGGCGCTGGGTGGCCCTGGGAGCCCTTCATTCCGCATTTCACAGACAGTAAAGATACCGAACCAATTTAGAATTGATTTCTGCAACATAAGAATAAGAGTCCTAAATACAAACATAAATTCGGTATACCAACATCTACAAGCAAATAGTCCACACATACTAGCCCTTACAGAAACACAAGTATGTTCTACAACAATAGCATGGAAGCCTAAACAGACATCTGCACCTTATCGGCGTGAGGGACAGCCCACTCTGCCTGAACTGCGGGTCAGGGAGGAGTCCTCATACCACTATATAGGAATTTGTAATAGGTGGAGTCGCCTAAGGAGGAAGATACTGGGAGCACCAACACTTGCTCGGGATGATCTAAAGGATCTGGACTGGGAGGACGTCCTCACCTTTATCAAGGTGACGGACGGGCCGTTTCAGTGCGGGCCGGGTGTTGGAAGTAGCCAGGTAGGGGATGGTGAAAAGGACCCTATAGGCCTACTTACCGGGCTTCGGCCCCCCCACCCTTACTACTACTACTACTACCCCTATCCTGGTTACGACTTACATACCCGATTTAGACATAAGTTCGGAATATGCCTTTTTGTCCGAAGCGACCTTTCATGTCACCGCAAGGAAACACTCGAACCGAACAACCTTGACGTCATGTGGCCGCAAAGGGATTAACCAAGTTTATATGTTGTCTCTATCGCCCTCCGAGCGATGGAGCCTACCAAAGCTTTTTTTCAACACTAGCTACCACCCCAGTTCAGAAATAATCGATCTGGGAGACTTCAATGCCCACAACATCAACTGGCTCAAACATCACAACAAGACCGACAACGAAGGTAGAGAGGCTGAAGCATTCGCCATCAGCTGCGGGCTTACTCAAATTGTAGACGAACCAACTCGAATCTCAGAGAGGGGCGAATTCGCCGCCCTCCTGGATCTTTTTCTAACCACCAATCCTGACCAGTACACAGTTACAGTTGGTCCGCCATTAGGTACTTCCGACCACAAACTTATTACAACGGTTTGTGAATTGCCACTCATACAGAAGGATCCACCATTGCCTCGCAAAATCTGGCATTACAATTCTGCAAACTGGGACGATCTAAGGGAGTTCTACCTAGATTTTCCTTGGCTCGACGTCTGCTTTGGCGCTGACGACCCGTCAGTCTGCTGCGAAAAGATCACGCAAGTAATCTCCTCAGGAATGGAAGCATACATCCCAAATTCCATCAAGTTACCATCAAAACGAAAGCCCTGGTTCGACAGAAGATGCGAAAGAGGTGTGGGTAGGAAACAGCAAGCCTACAAGTACTGGCAGCAAAATCAGACACAATCAAAGGATCAGGAATAAACTTTTGCAATGCCCCAGTGGCTTCAGGAATTTCTGGTCGGTAGCAAAGACAGTAAGTAACAACTTTACAGAAACGTCTCTCCCACCTTTGACAGACGAACATGGCATCACGGCGACTACAGCCAAGGAGAAAGCAAACATGCTCGCCAAAATGTTTTCTTCGCACTCTACTCTAGACGTCCCCCAAGGCAAAACTCTCCCCACCATATCGAACATCAACACTACTATGGCAGAAGTCAAATTTCATCACCGTGATATTCGTAAAATCCTTAAAAATCTAGACACGCAAAAGGCATCAGGACCGGACGGAATACCTGCCATCGTGTTAAAGAACTGCGCCAACGAACTATAACACCCGTTTTTTCCAGGCTTTTTAATCTGTCTTACGGAAAAGAGATTTACCCATCTTCTTGGAAAGTCGCTCGAGTGCAACCTGGGGGAATACTTCGAAAAAAGTCAACGCGCCAAAGAATAATAATAAATAAGGTTTAAGTACCTAGGTGACGTGGAAATTTATTAATTTTTTTCGGGGCTCGTTTTCATTTCTAGCCATGTTTTCTTTGAAATAATTACCTCTCCTTTAATCATTCGAGGTGGCTTGTTGCTTCAACGCGCAAGTATTTACGATTTTTGAGGTTATTTTGGCGCCATTATTTTAACGGTTTTTTCAAACATCGAAAAAGTAAGTAGTGTGCAGCTTGTCTGCTTCAGTATTATGATACCTATATGAGTTAACTGTGGTCAATACTCAATGTTTCATTAAGACTTGACCAAATTTACACAAGAATTTGCTGGTTATTTTTTTTGAACAGAGTGACTTATAAAAAAAACTCAGCATTTTTTAGGTGTCTTCGGACAAGGGTTGAAAGTATAAAAGGGTGCTGGGGACCCGTAACTATATGAATAATGAACCCCAAATGGTTGAAAGGCTCATTTTATCGGTAACATCCGGAACAAAAACTATCAGGGAAGCTGCCGAGTATTACAAGATCCCAAAATCCACTATCTGTGATAAAATAAAAGGAATTTAATGAACTGTGGGTAGGAAACAGCAAGCCTACAAGTATTGGCACAATCAGCAAAATCAGACCGCTGAAAATCGCAATTATTTTGTCGAAGCGAGAAACGAATGCAAGCGTGTTATCGACGAAACTAAGGACAAACACAATCAAAGGATCAGGAATAAACATTTGCAATGCCCCAGTGGCTCCCGGAATTTCTGGTCGGTAGCAAAGACAGTAAGTAACAACTTTACAGAAACGTCTCTCCCACCTTTGACAGCAACTACTCAAGTACCTCGAGAACAACGAAATAATCAGCGATAATCAATACGGCTTTCGCAAAGAGAGATCGACAGGAGATATATTGGCCTATGTCACTCATATATGGAGTAGGGCAATTGAGAACTACGGAGAGAGTTTCGAGCGATTGCGTTGGATATTTCAAAGGCATTCGACAGAGTTTGGCATGACGGACTGCTCAACAAACTACCGTCCTTCGGACTGCCAGACTCTCTCTGCAGCTGGCTTGCCAGTTTCCTTAAGAGCCGATCTCGGCACGTTGCAATCGATGGACACATCTCGGACACATTCACCATCAACGCGGGCGTGCCTCAGGGCGCAATACCTTCACCAACTCTGTTCCTCATCTATATTAATGACCTGCTGACCGAAACAAACAATCCTGTTTACAGTTTTGCATATGACAGTACCCTTGTCTCCCACTTTAGATCAGAAAAACCCTTACCAGCGACTGAGACTCATCACCGCAGACAGGAGCAGATTACAGCAATTAATCAAGACCTGGAGAAAGTTCAAACTTGGGGCGACCGAAATTTGGTTCAGTTCAATGCAGCAAAGACCCAAACAGCCACGTTTACCAAGAGGGCCAATGCAGCGGGCCCTGACATTATGGCAGGGTCGACCATCTTCATCCTCGTCAATCTGACTGCTGGGTATCTCGGTCAACAGCAATATGTCCTGGCATGACCATGTCGCTAACATCGCAAAATCAGTCTCCCAGAAGCTTGGTGCGCTATTTCGCAACAAAAAACTCTATACACCGCAGCAGTTGATCTTGCTCTACAAAGCGCAAATAAGACCGTGCTTAGAATATTGCTCACATATCTGGGGTGCCGCACCAAAACACACTCTAAAGCTGCTGGATTTCATTCAGAAGAGAGCTGTGCGTCTCGTCGGCGACCCGGAGTTGACCCGGAATCTGGATAGTCTGGAACACCGCAGACATGCAGCCGAGATATCTCTGTTTTACAGATACTTTCACGGCAGATGTTGCCAGGATTTGGTCCGCCTCATCCCGCCCCTGGCAGCTCCTGTCAGACAGTCACGACAGACGGCAAGAGCGCACCAGTTCGTCGTACAACTGGAAACACCTAGAACATCGCTTTACAAGAACTCCTTTGTCTGGCGCACTGCATCACTGTGGAACTCACTTCCAGGACATCTGTTTCCCACTAATTTCAACTTACAAATATTCAAGGAGCCGTGTCAATCAACATCTTCGCACACACGCCGCTTGTCGTGCGCCATAGGGTCTCCCGTTAGTGTGTGTGCCACTGCCATAAAAAAAAAATAATTTTAATAAAGCTCAAATATTACAAAATAAAATTTTAAAAGTATTATTTAATTTTGATTGGCTTACTAGTTCTAACACAATTTATTCAGAATTAAATTTAAATAACCTAAGAGAAATCTTAGAAATAGAACAGTGCAAACTTGTTTATAAAATCATTAATAATCTACAAAATGCACCATAAATATGATGTTTTACCATAATGTGCATGACTACCAAACGAGATTACTAAATAATGCTTATCAGGTTTCTACAAGAATTAATATAGGTTTGAGAAATCCAATTACAGATGCAATTAAAAAATTTAATAATTTACCTGATTATATAAAAGACTTAAATAACTATAGAAATTTTGTTAAAAAATTTAAAAATGTTAATTAATTATAGTAAATTAATTTTTGTTTTGTTATTCTCGGGGCCAGTGTTTACAAGCACTGATTAGAGAATTATTGTTAAAATTAGTTATAATTTCTGTATCGATATTGTGTTTGAATAAACGATTTAAAAAAAGTAGGTATACATATTTATTTCATTCAACAGGGTAAAAACAGATTTTTCGCCATAACGGTATACCCATAAATATTTATATATTTTTATTTATTAGAAATTTGAATTTATTTACGTTATGATTTTAGTAGGGCTATGGGGGAATACTTCCAAAAAAGTCAACGCGCCAAAGAATAATAATAAATAAGGTTTAAGTACCTAGGTGACGTGGGAATTTATTAATTTTTCTGGGGTTCGTTTTCATTTCTAGCCTTGTTTTCTTTGAAATAATTACCTCTCCTTTAATCATTCGAGGTGGCTTGTTGCTTCAGCGCGCAAGTATTTACGATTTTTGAGGTTATTTTGGCGCCATTATTTTAAGGGTTTTTTCAAACATCGAAAAAGTAAGTAGTGTGCAGCTTGCCTGCTTCAGTATTATGATATATGAGTTAACTGTGGTCAATACTCAATGTTTCATTAAGACTTGACCAAATTTACACAAGAGTTTGCTGGTTATTCTTTTTTGTACAGGGTGATTTATAAAAAAACTCAGCATTTTTCAGGTGTCTTCGGACAAGGGTCGAAAGTATAAAAGGGTGCTGGGGACCCGTAACTATATGAATAATGAACCCCAAATGGTTGAAAGGGCCATTTTATCGGTAACATCCGGAACAAAAACTATCAGGGAAGCTGCCGAGTATTACAAGATCCTAAAATCAACTATCTGTGATAAAATAAAAGGAATTCACAGCAAGAAGCATGGCGGTCAGCAAATTTTATCTGTTGCTGATGAAAATGAATTCAAGCGTGCAATATTATTGAGTGCAGAATGGGGACTCCCCCTGACTGAATTTTATATTGGAAAAATAGTACAAAGTTATATGAATAGAAAAGGTAAGCAAATTAAAAAATGGAAAACAACACCCCTGGCCGAGACTGGACAAAGAATTTTCTTGAGCGACATAAGGAACTGACTATTCGCCTTATCCAAAACATAAAAAGATGTAGAGCTGAAGTCAATTAGCGACGACCCTGGAAAGCCAAAAGTTATTTGCAAGCGTAGTGCAAAACACTGCGATAGGATCATTGATTCATCCAAAACAAACATAAGTGTCATGATGGCTGCTTCAGCTGCTGGTGAGCTTTTACCTCCATTTGTTGTGTATAAAGCTAAGCATAGGTACGAGGAATGGGAAGAAGATGGACCTCACGGTGGCCGTTATAGCATAAGTAAAAGTGGTTGGTTCGAATCAACCACCTTTTTGGAATGGTTCCGACAAATTTTCCAGCCCTATTTCCGACAAAAAATTGGCCTAAAATATTGGTAGGTGATAACCTCACGAGCCATCTCACATTAGAGGTTAATCAAGAATCTGAAATAATATCAGATTCCAGATTCATATTACTTCCACCAAACTCGACACATCTGCGCCAGCCGCTAGATGTTTTATTTTTTTGAAAACATCCTTTATTTGTTTCAAACTTTACAAACTTAACAATAAATGAATTCTCTAAACAGTGCTTTAAGCTCTGGTCTCGAGAACACAATCTATAATTGTCTTGTTTTGTCCCAATTCAAAAAGCATGGAGTGGAGAGCCGTTCTTACTGATTGGAAAACGAAAAGAACGGGGCAATTTCAGGAATCAGATTTTTCCCGGCTCTTAAAATCTACATTGGACGGGATAGGAACTTGCTCTAGACAAGACATTCTGTCAATCCTGTCCGGGTTTGCGGTATTTCGCCCTTTAACCCTGATGCTGTAATAAAGAGACTACCCCAGAAAGTAAGAATTCCTCCAGAACCAGCGCAGCCCCAAGTTACTGAGGCCCTACTGAATTTTTGCAGACTTCGAGAAGCCCAGAAATTCGCCCCAAAACAAGAAGGAAGCGGGTGAACATTAAACCAGGAGAACCAGTTTATTCAATGGACAACAATGTATCCAAAAATAAGTCCGATAAGGAACAAGATAATACTGATGTTCAAGATAACGAGGTCGAAGTTGAGATCATGTCATTGAATGGTTCATTAGATGGTGATCTTCCTTGTTTCAATAAGATTGAAAACATTTCATCTAGTTCTTCAGAGGACGAAGTTCCTCTAAGTGCGTTGAAGGAAAAAATGCAAACAAATGAAAAGACTGAAAGTTGTGATTCTAATCTTAAGCAAAAAATTAATATGTTTGTAGGAGTTAAAGTGCCCCTTGCCAATTGCTCAAAATACAAATATTATGTTGGGCAAATTAAAGAGGATTATCAAGAAGGAGAGTCTTGCCTAATAAGATTTATGAGAAAAAAGTCCCTAAATAACCAAGACATCTATTTTTTCTTTCCGATTTTTTCTTTCCAATATTATCTTGTTCCTTATCGGGCTTATTTTTTGACAGTAATCTTGTAATTTTTTTATGTAAAAATAAAGTTTCCTTAAAAAATACATGACTCCATTTTTTAAGTAGGTAGATAACCTAAGAAAATTTTTTTTTCGGAAAAAATTGTCCGAAGCTACTAAATATTGCGTTTAACAAGGTTTTCATTGATATATTGGGCTGTCCGAAATCACCCCAAAAAAACTCGTAGCTTGGGACAGTGAAAATTTAAAAAAATAAAAAAAAGACCAAAAATTAACTATTATGTTAGAAACATAGTTCAGTATGGGTACTGCCCTTATGCAAATTCGCAGCTCCATATACCAACTCATTTTCGATATATTCCAAAAAGCCAAAAATTGTCTAACGATATTTCTTGTATCATAAAATTGGCTTGATTTGGTCGTGGCCCAAACCCAAACCATACAATTTTCCGCCTGTAGCGCTAAACCTCCGGTGCTTTTCTTAGTGCATCCTGGGCCTCACATGTTTTACTAGTGGGAGCTCGGGGTAGCTCCCACTAGTTTTCCTGTTTAGTTTGCACCGATGATTATCATAACACCGACAATGTCAATCTCGTGGATTCTGATTTTGTTAGAAATTTCGATCTAGACCCATTTTGCCCAAAAAAAAAACACACAAACTATCTATAATAATTTATTTAAAATTATATTCTGCATAATAAAATGACATCTTTATATAGCCATTTAATATGGTTGAAAATAAATTTGTACATATATTACATAACTTGTAAAAAATAAAAATATTACATAATATCATTTGAGAATAAATCCATCATAGAAACACTTTTTAATTTCTAAAATAGCATTTTAAGTAAAAAAAATACTCTTTCCAAATGTTAAGCCGATTTATGTCAATGATAAATATTACGACAAGCCATCTGTGAAAGTGCTGCAAACGTTTTTCATTTGAAGCAAAATATTTGAAAGATATATTTATTGAGCGCCTATAAGACAATCAATTAACAAAAAGCTTTTATGTATTACGCTGAATAAATTCGATAGACGCGGCTATCAATTAATTCATTATTTTTAAACATATTGATTTGGACAACTGAGACCACTTTATAGTAGTAGTACATCAAGTTTTCAAAGAATACAAATGACATAAAAAGTGTTCCTGTGCATGGAACCTAATAATGAGCGAGACTAGTTCAATCACATTAACCTATTAAGATTGCAAACTCAATCGTCTTAAATACTTAAAAAAAAACACAAAAATATATTATGTAAAGCCAAGTGCTCATGACCTTGGAATTCATTACCGATTCTCATCCAACTGTGATAAAATGCAATGTTCAATTAAAACAATGGCTGGACACGCTTAGCTTTCCGCCATAGGGATTATAGGTAAAAAAGTTAATGTTTGAAGATTTCAAAGTTCACTTCAATAGCACAATTTAGTTCTTGAAAAAATTAATACAAACATTGGTGGGAGAAGTTTATATAATCGTAGTAATTTTATCAGTCACAAGTATATTATGGTTAGATATTTAGACATTTATTTAACATATTTTTTGTAAACGTATTCAGTCTGATCATAGAGTACATAATACTGATATTACTTTTTTAGAAGCTTTGAAAATTTGTAAAATATTGTTATATCTTAAATATAGGTAATATAAATAGTATTAGAACAAATTATTTTCAAATTAACCCCTTTTTTCATTGGAAACTTTAAAAACATATTTAATGCATATGTTATGATCTGCTCACAAGTATAAAATATCGGTCTTTAAATCGCATTATTAAATTCAAGCCTATGGTCAGACTAAAAACATTGTTCAGTTTGCTATTGGTTTTAAAATATTTACACCATCATTTATAGTTGTACTCTAAAGTCAAAAGTTGTCTGTTAGTTTGGTTTTTGTCATAATTTCGCTTAGTTTTTCTAAACATTAGACATAAATGCCCCTGACAAAAAATTCTAAGGACACTGAAGTGGAAAAGAGCACAACACCTTGAGGAAAAGCGGGTAAAAATATGTTCGCTTACTTGACGTCATCAACTCGAAGATGTACATTGAATAACACACATTTATATGCTTTATATACATGGAATGAATATTTAAAGATTAAGATACAATTTTGCATATACTACTGTCCAACTTGCTGGCGTAAAATACGTATATTGGTGTATTTATTTATATAAAAATAGCAGATTCAAATCATAATTAAAGAGTTAATGGACTCCTTTAGAATATGCCAGTTAATGCTATAATAACAAAACAATCATTAAACATATTACTTTTTAGAGGATACCAAGCGATAGTATTATTATAGCGATGTGGCATACATAGCCAAAATTATTTAAAGCGACAGCCTGCGAAAAAAGTTTCTCGTACGATTAGCAGCTACCTTTTTGAAGGGAATTACTAGGTATAGTATTTATTTTTTTCTTGCCAAAAGTGTTTCGGACCTGACAAATATTTTTAGAGGCAGATCCGCATTCATGCGAATAGAACTCTGCAATTTTACTATTCCATACATTTTTACTCCCAGCTCAGCTGACATCAAGTTTTTAATGTCCATGCTTCAGACTTGGGCATATATTCACACTAGGCAAGCATGTATGCGTTTTTTGCTACTTTCTTAGAAAGTTGCTTCTTTTTTATATTAAAATCGAACAACACATTTTGGTAAGTGTTCAGTTTAAAGAAATTTAGAGTTATTGTTTTAGTTTCAATAATTTGGGGAGCTAATCCTAATATCTAATCGTTTTTACCTAAAAACTAAAATTAAAATGGGCAAAAATCGACCAGAGGTTAATGGCTCTTTGCCACTGTAACCACTATAAAAGTCTAGCGACTTTGTGAAACTTTCATGCAATTAGGGGAAAAATAGACCATGTTTTATATGTGCAGCAAAATGCATGCAATCCGATTAAAATTGGATGATGCCAAAGTGCTGCGAGGCAAGTGTCGCAGAATTACCAAAAATGTATCAATGCGGAAAGGCCTTAATAGAGAGTGCTCTCTCCCAGATGGCGCCCATTTAAATTTAGGCAACAATTATTGACCTTGAAGGCCTTACTCAGCTGTATTGATCTAAATGCAGATTTAAAAAAAAATATTTTTTGAAAAGATGGCTTAGAACTATTTTTGTCTACGACTGGTTTGATAAAAAAAGTACCAATAACGAAATGGTAGCAGATGCGGTCGTGCATGTGCGGTCACAGTAATTTTAGTACCACCTGCGGACGGTGGATTATTTGTAGGATTTTTTCAGGCAAAGGGATAGCCAATGTGTCAGATGCGCTCAACTAATTTATATCCGGTACTCGAGCCATACTAAAAACCATTCCTACTAGCTTTATCCAGGCCAGAAGGAGGACTTCGGATCTCCGCTCCTGCAGGAATTTTTTCAAAGTAATATCATTTCACCTTAATTACAAATCTATTTGACTGTGGTACCTATTGAACAATTCATCAATTTTTCCCACACGGATACTGAAATCCGTATCGAAAAGCTAACTCTAAATATCTGAACTCTGCAGTTCGGACTTAAACAATCTTCCCTTTCGGAGGACAAATGGTTTTGCTACGAGGCAATTCGCCAGCATATCCCTCTTTCGGTGCTTAGACAGAGGCAGAACTATCCTTCTGCTTGTGCTACACGTTCCTCCAGTTTGAGGGGAAATTATTAATTTTAAGTGTATAAATTGCAACTTGATGAATTACACGGACAACAGGCACAGTGCAAGAGATAAAGATTGCCTTGTATACCAAAGAAAATTGCAACGAGTACGTCAATATGTTAATTATGGCAACAATGAACATTTTTAGTGTAAATTCCCCAGTATGTACACAACACTGCAATACAACAGTTAAAACAGATAATTATGTAAGTATTTTACATCAAAATTTACAGTCTAAAACTTGCGTGGATACCAGGGCATAAAGAAATAAAAGGAAATCAGGTGGCAAATAAACTGGCCAATATAGGGAGAGGACTTAATATTCCAAAAAAGATTATGCTGGATAGGCAACAAATTATTCCGATTATTAAAGAAAAAAAAATTCAAGAATTTAGTGAAGTATGGAAGGAGAATTCGAAATATCGGGGGAAGTATTATTCAAAATTCTTATGGTGGTTTTCCTAGACGTAAATGGTTTTCTCAGTTTGAATATATCGATCGAAGACACATCACATCCATAATTCGTATGAAAACTGGCCACTGCTTAACTAAAAAACAGCTAAGTAGAATTGGCATTATGGAGAACTCAAATTGTGATTGTGGATGTGTTGAGGATCTTGATCATATTTTTTTAGAATGTCCCCCCAACCGAGAACTAAGCGGAAGTGTTAAACGATCTTCATCCAAAATAACGGATAAAACGCACCCAATAGATAGTTGCGGAGGGGATAACCGTCCCATGTCCCCGCACGCTTTGCGTGACCGCAATCCCTTTGTTTTGACCGGTTGGTCGCGAATCTTTCTTATAGTCTCAACGACGCGCGGTGCCGACCAGGCTGAAGATAAGCTAATTGTAAATAAACAGGAGGGCAAATGTTGTTCTAAGCAACTTAACTTTAGAGAAGATTGATTTAAAATATAATGGAAGTTCGACGCCAGTATTAGATGTAGTGCAAGTGCAACAACAATGCAGAAGAATATCAGCTGTATTGTTCTAATTCACGTGGATAAACGCGAGCGCGTTAATTTTGCGGGTTTTACGGCAATAATTTTCGTATTGGTTTAGTTTCGGTGTGAGAATGAAGGTGTGTGATCTTAAAAAAACTTGTTTAGAGGAGAAGGTTGATTTAAAAAATAACGGAAGTCGAGTGCATGTGCGAAAACAATGTAGAAGTAAGCAGTTTCACAGGTACAGCGGGGATGTATGTATACAACAACCACAACAAAATGACGCTGTTTCTAATGACAAAGTTTTTTCGCTTAGCCAAGTTAGTAAATCAATTAATAATGCTCTTGCTGCTAGTAGTACTAGCCCAAGAAATAATGAAATAAATACCGGTTACACTCATAGATCTCGTTTGAACGGCAATCAGGGTCTAAATGATGTGATCAGAGGATCCTCTTCACTCATTTTGCCGAGCAATGGCAATGATTTTGTTGGGGTGCCAACTAAGGATTGGTTTTATGTTGGCAGGGTGGCCAGTACTGTTACAGATTGCACTGTTTTGCAGTACATTAAGAGCAAAGCAAATATGGAAGCAGATAACAAGATCAGTGTCAAACTGCTCGACAACAGGAATGGTGCTGCCTCTTTCAAGGTGGGAGTTGACTGCGCGTATTCTAAGCAGCTTTATGAAAGTGATTTCTGGCCTTCTAATATTTTGGTCAGAAAGTTTAACTTCAACTTTAAAAATCCAAATAGACCACAACGTCCCATGTATTTTCCAAGAAATCTTCCTCTAGAGACTCAAACCTAGATGAACTTAGTATATATTATCAAAATGTTAATGGTATTAGGACAAAACTTAACGATTTCTGTCAAAGAGTTGCTTGTTGTGACTACAATATCCTGATGCTTACCGAAACGTCACTTCATACAGATACAGCAGACGGGGAAGTAGGTCTTACCAATTATTGTGTGTATAGAAAAGACAGTAACCTGGACATTACGGGTAAAGCCAGAAACGGGGGGGTCATGATTGCAGTCTGTAATGGATTGAAATCAGAGAGAATCAAAGTGGAGGGAGAGGTTTCCGAAGAAATCTGGGTGATGGTTTCCTACAACAACACTAAACTTATATATGGCTGTATCTATGTCCCACCCTCTTCTAATGCTAACACTTACCAAATACATTGCAACGCTGTTGAACTGGTGACTGATTTGTACCACAATTGCTCAATCATCATTGTAGGCGATTATAATTTGCCAAAAGTAAAGTGGGCAAATGATTCACTAGGCCTACTGGCTGAATCCTACCCATCCACAGCTGAACCTTTAATTGAGACCTTTCCCTTTCTAAACCTACATCAGTTGAATAATGTACCTAATGCAAACGCTGTGTCTCTGGATTTGGTTTTCTCGGATGACCCAGGAATTTCTGTTACTTGTGCATGTGATCCACTCATTGACTGTGACAGGCACCATCCTGCATTGGTATTTAGCTCAAAATGCAATATAGACTTTAAAAAGTTAGAGTATGAAGAGGTTGAGTTATTGGATTTTAAGAACTGTGATTTTGATACTTTGAATAATTTGTTGTCTCCCATAAACTGGGATAGTTGGTTGGTTTCTGACATTAATGAAAATGTAAATAGGTTTTATGACATGATTAGTAAAATTTTAGATGAATGTGTACCAAAAATTAAATTTAGGAATAAGTATAGGTTTCCCATATGGTTTGACCAAAATCTGAAATCTAACGTATTCCTTAAGAATCAGGCACATCATAGATTCAAGACTACTAAAAACCCTGACTATGAAATATTTAGTAACCTCCGAGCTGTTTGTAAAGATCAAGCTCAGCAATGCTATCGCTTTTATATAAATGCAGTTGAAAATAATATTCACAATGATCCTAAAGCCTTTTGGAATTTTCTAAAACTAAAATCAGGTAATGGGGTGTTGCCTTCTGTCATGAGGCGCGCGGAAGTGGTTGCTGAAGAGGGGGAGACATCGCAAATTTATTTGCAGGTCACTTTTCTTCTGTTTACAGGCCTTTACAACTCTCATCTCTTGGCTGTAGTCCACTGCACCCAAATTTTGCAAACAAACTAAAATTAACACATTTTTATATAGGGATTTCTGAGATTTTGGACAAACTATGTTCAATTGGAGTTGACAAGTGGCCTGGTCCTGATGGATTGCCACCACTTTTCCTTAAAAACTGTGCTTTTGTTCTCTCTAGGCCATTATGGCTCTTGTTTAACCAATCACTTAGCACCGGAATATTTCCAAGGGAATGGAAAACTGCTTTTATAACACCTATTTTCAAGAAGGATGGTTGTCAAAACGATGTTAGGAATTATAGACCTATATCCATTTCCTCTCACATACCTAAAGTATTTGAAGATCTTGGCACAGACTTTTTGATGTTCTCTTTTCGAAATGTAATTTCGACATGTCAGCATGGCTTCATGGAAGGCCGCTCCATAACAACTAATCTTTTGATCTATGAGACCGCCATATCGGTAGCCTTGGAGAGGAGGCTTGTGCTAGACTCCATATACACAGATTTTTTCCAAGGCTTTTGATAGGGTGGATCACTCAATTCTTATAGATAAACTTGCACAATATGGGATTGGAGGAAGCCTTCTTTCTTGGATTTATTCATACCTGGTGGGCCGTACTCAGGTTGTGCGGATCAACTCTTTCAGGTCTTGGCCCATCCCAATTACGTCTGGAGTTCCTCAAGGAGGCCACCTTGCACTCCTCCTCTTTAATATATTTATTAACAATGTCACCATCTGTTTTAAGTATAGTCAAATACTACTCTATGCGGATGACCTTAAAGTATTTAGGGTCACTGACTCTGAAAATGCTAGTGGGGACTTGCAGGGTGACCTCCTAAGGTTTGAGGACTGGTGCCAGACGAACGGTATGGACCTTAATATAGGGAAATGCCATTATATTCAGTTCTCAAGGAGCTTGACTCCCCAGCTTAACGATTATTATTTGAATGACTTCAGCATCAAGAATGTGTCATGCAATCGGGATCTGGGGATATTTTTTGACTCGAGGTTGACCTTTGTCCCTCATGTTGAACACTGCTGGAATAAAGCTTTAAAAATGCCCGGATTCATAAAGAGATCATCTAAAGAGTTCACGAAAATCTTTGCTTTAAAAATGCTTTATGTTGCATTTGTTTGAGAATAGCACATCGGTCTGGTGCCCATGTGCAAAAATCCATATTTCAAAATTAGAAAAAGTGCAACATAGATTTTTACGATACATCGCTTACATGCTTCACATTCCTGTTGAAAGTGTTCAATATGATGAGCTTCTATCGGTTATAAAACTTCAGAAACTTGAACAAACAAGAGAGATCTTCGATAAGTCAATTATTTGTAAAATTGTAAACAACCGTATTAATTCTCCAGAACTTCTTAAATTGATTAATTTCAATACTCCCAGTCGCTTCTTGAGACAATCTAACACCTTTTCAATAGGACTTCGTATGGACAGAATACCTCCTTGTCTAGAATGCTTCGATTGTCAAACAGTATCTGCGCTGATATTATATGTATATATATATATATATATATA
>MU181963.1:522158-589079 GCA_016904865.1 Pissodes strobi
ATCAATGTAATCTATTATTATAACAGGCCATTTGACAAAATGTTTAACTTGTTTGTGACAATTCTTTTTATGTCTTAGTTTGTTTAGTATTAATTTTTGTATGTCTGGTTAGTTGCTTTTTGTAAATTCTAATTTTAATTTTTGTAAATTGGGAAGATCCCGTCTGATAAATAAATAAATCAATAAATAAAAAAATAAATAAACATGTAAATTTGTTAAAAACGTTTACGTTGTGAAGAGAAATATGCACTTTTCTGTTTTGTGTCTTTACTGTTTGGCAGCGAAGAAAACTGGACAAAGGTAGGCATTTCTGATTGAAGCATTTGCAAACCAAAAAAAAAAAAAAAAAATGGCAATTCACCAAAACATAAAAATAAAGCTTTCAACCTTTAGCTTCTTGTTGAAGTAATGCAGTTCCAAAAATGTAATAAAATTATAACTCAAAATTCGTAGATACGTACGATCTCGCAAAGGTGTCCTTTATGAGCCTTCCTAAAGATAGAGCCACGAGCCGCCACTGCCAGGCTGAAGACTGGCAATGCAACTATATATTTAGAAATGTATTTACCCAAACTAACCCAAAATCCTTCTGATCGAGTACCGTATATAAATTAGTTGACCGCATCTGACTTTCGTTGTCCCGTTTACCTAAAAATTGTACAATTTGTACCGACCGTAAGTGATACTAGCACCGCTGTGACCGCATCTGATACGATACCACTAATGACTACTATAGAAAGTTTTACACACCATGTGAAAAGTTTAATATTCACATAGTTGATATAGTTGCAGTCGTAGAAATCGCATAGTGTGGAATTCCCTTTCCATACCTGTGTGACTTTATTACAACTGTACTACTCGTGTGAAAAGTAATATTCTCAGCACAACTATTTTCTCAAATCATTGATTGACCGTAAATTGGTAGCTAATTATTAATACTAGAGGTACCCAGTTTAAAAGTTACATGTTCAAAAAATAGTGAGAATTTTTTTAAGGAAATGTGTTAAATATGTGTAATAATAAAAAGTTAGATATAAAAGAGACGACAACATGGAAAAACTAAGCATACACATTTTGTGAGTTTTGCGAAATTTTTATATCATAAAATGTCTTCCACCATTTTTGACATCTGCTGTTAATTTGGGCGCAAAATTCATGTCAATTTAAAGCTTTGCTTAGCGTCATTTTTTATCAAAAATATTTAATACATTTCCCCAACTTTTCTCTTTGAGAAATACTTTCGGCTTTCGTTTTAAACTTCATTCAAAATTTGGCATAATACAAGCATAATCCAATGTTTTGGGAAAATATTCTTTTTAATGGTAACGCGAACCCTACATTTTCATTATTATTATCAATATGATAATTTACTATTAATAAGCTTAAACGTATTTTTTTTCAAAAGATATGCAACTTGTTCCACTTTTTCATAGTCTCCTTGATTAATATTCATAACTTCAAGGTGGCAATATACAGAGTTATGAGTTTTATACTTATTCGAAAACGTCGTGAGAAACTGTATTAAAGGTAAAACATTTAACATAAATCGTAAACAACTCGCGTTTAATCAAAATTTGTACGAATTGTTGCAGATTGCAGTTGCTCGTTTCAACACGAAAATAGTCCAATATCGCTATAAAACGTAAAAACATATCAGATCTCTGTCATCAGCAAAACACCAAAAACTAAGTTCTCGATAGGTTTATGTTGATCACATTTCTTAAATAAAAAATAATGAAAGCGAGAATCAGTCTAAAATATTAATTCTCTATTTTCATATTTGGTTGGCAAACAAAAACTTAAATAAAAGGTAGATGAATCATATGTCATGTCATGTGAGTTCATATTATAAAGCAATGTGTGAATGCAGAACATATTCAAATGTTTATACTTTCCTTAGCCACATTGCAATCAAGCCTGAAACCCAATTTTAGGTTAGTTCAGAGTTTCAAA
Organism: Pissodes strobi; assembly: GCA_016904865.1. NCBI lineage: Eukaryota > Metazoa > Arthropoda > Insecta > Coleoptera > Curculionidae > Pissodes > Pissodes strobi. The sequence goes on from MU181963.1 coordinate 524,112, forward strand.
TTTGAATCACGTTAGGTACAACGGACGAGACAAGGGCGATTGAGAAGAAAAACTTACTGTCAGTCATCTCAGGGTCCACGTAATGGCACGGGTTGTGAAGAAAAATGCGTCTATATTAACAGCACTCTGAACATCGCCACCAACTACAATACAAATTAGGACAAAAATACTGATCTGAGGGCTAACTAATTTTACATTCGGCTAAGTAACTTAACGAAAGATCTTACAAATATAAAAAATATACAGGATAAAGGGTAATACAATTTTATCTTAAATAATTTCTATCTATAAATCTAGCATAAACAAAAGAAGAAATAAATGCTATATAATCAGGTACTTGACGCAGGGATAATCATTAATTCAATATAGGGATACAAAAGAGCAAATTACTCGTTGTGTAATAAATATGTTTTGCAGAATGATAAACCAAAACTAATTTGGTTTTTATTTGCTTACCAAAATAAAGCATTCATATTGGTAGCCATGTCTCAACGCTCAGCCTGAAGGAATCTAGTGCACCATGAAATGAAAATGCAAAGAATCAAAAAGTACAATAATTGTAAAAAAAAACTTTAATTGTTGATTCTAATCCTCTAGCAGAGTTTAGCAATTGAGAAAACTGATTTCAAGAAAACACCTAATTTCAAGAAATATAAAGTATTTTCTGAGATTAAGTGTACTTCAATTTTTAGGTTGAATAGTCTCCAATAATTTTAACGATTCGTATTATGTAAGGAAAGTCTACATTTTTCCAATATACACGGAATTGGTTAATATTTTCAATTTAAATTTAGTATTTATCACATATTCCGGTGAACTATATTCCTGAAGGTGTTTCTAGTAGTATTTCTTACTTGGATGGTGCGAAAAAATGCAAAACTAAAGGATAAAGATAACCAAACCGTTAGGGATGTTTTTAAAAAATGAGTGCATGTTCATATAGAATTTGCATTGAACATATTGAAAGTTCGAAATCCTCCTAATATAGGGGTTAGAACACAGATATGTCATAAAGTTCATCAAGAAGTACGAGAAAAACTAGCCTATTTAAGTGATTCAATGTTAATCCCAGTACCTTAAACATAATTATACTCAAGTGTTTGTTAGAGTCCAGTAAATTAATACTCTTCTTTGAGGGCCTTGTTTTTCCTATTTTTTTATACAGCTGAAACTTGGGTTTCCTCGTCATCTGTCAACAAGAGAGAAATAGTATTACAAATTATAATTAAACAGAAAGGCGCTAACAATGAAATAAATTTGCTACATGAATGTCAAGTAAGTTATTCGATACAAGATAATATAATGCTCTCGGCCATCCTTCAAGATTTTTTTAGTATAGCCTTAGTTTGGAGAAAAATTTGTAGGTATATGAGTTAACGGTATTTTCTTCATATTTCACATTGTTTACCTTCAGCATTAACATGACCATTATTCGCAGGAGTATTCGACAATTTTAAATAGCTTTTATCAACTAATATGCATGCACTGTTACTGTAGTTAAATTCGTATGTCTTTCGTTACGTCCTTAAATGTCGCGTCGTCACACCATGATAATTACGGTATCAGATTCTAGGGAAGAGTCAGTCAGTTCGTCGTCACCTAAAGAGGAAGATATCAAACTTAAATAATAATCTTTTAAAAAAATATGGATTAATAAGCGTAAATAATCTGCAGTCCAGAAGACAGTACACAATTGTATATTCTAGTCAAAATACATATTACAGTATACATCCTAATTTTTGCACCATTGTGTTCCTATTGGGGTTTTACATGACTGACTAAAAATCCCAAAAAATCTGATAAGGGGCGCAACCCCAAATTCACCCCTATAGGTATGTACATTTTTTAAATTTTTTTTTGCAATTTTCTCAAAAACGATCATTTTTTCGGAAAATTTACAAGATATATTTTTTGTAGATCATAAAATTCCCAATCCACTGGTATAACATACTTTATTATTTAAATGTGTTTAATGTCAATATATCAATCATCAATATACGAGTTAGAAAATGTAAAATCTACATTTTTATATGTCTGAAAGTCACATTGCGCGATGTTTACACCAGCGATTATAATTGCAGTAACATGCCTATGTGTATATTTTTCATTATTAATATTTTTATTATTACTTTTAAACGTATGTAAAGTTCTAAAACATTGAAATGGGCCACCTTAACAACTTTCTTTTTGTCCTGTGTTTTTTTAACCACGTATATTTTCAGTGGAAAAAAACATTATAAAGTAGGCACTTCAGGCTTTCAAACAAAAAAAAAACATTAAAATCGAAAAAGAACTCTTTGTGCAAATTCGTTTTGAAATCAAGTTAAAAAAAGGTGGCCCATTTCAATGTTTTTGAAGTATATTTTATATATTATTTTTATAACATCAACCTGTCAAGGCTAGTGCATACATTCCAAATAATAAGATGTACAGATTCGAACAAATACTTAATACAAATGATGAACAGATAATAATTATATAAACATACTAAATAATGATAACTATAAACTAACGTCTTATTGTATAAAAGCTGAAAATCTTAATTAAAAATAAAAACTAACATTCATCTTTTTGAGAAAAAAGACATATCTGTCGTATTTGAACAGGATTGCCCTACACTTGCGGTGCATTTAAAATTATTTTTTCTGCAGCTGCAAGATTTTGTGCAATCCGACTTACAACCACAAAATAAAAATTTTAAAATAAAATTAGGTGCAATATGTTTTGATTTTTTTTGTGGCTGTAGGACGTTGTCAACTTTTAACCACCCCCAATCTTCCGGGTTCAATTCTTTGCCCATCCACAACTGTACCTGAGATAAACTCTCTTTGTGTGGAGTTCTGCAGCTTCAGATGTAAAAGGCAAAGTTGCTATTTCAAAATTTTAAAATAAATTTTGACGTGCAGTTACTTGGTTATACTCGTTCAAATTGTGGCTGTTGCGACTGCCGTACCACCTTAAGATAACGATCTCGCCTGTTTTATTAAAGTAGGTAGATCCGGCCTATCACTTTTAAACATAAGAATCTTTTTAGACAGTGCTTCATTACTTTTCAAAGCCCACAGTGCTGTCGTTTTGCCTTTTTTAAAAAACGCTGACGTAGTATCACAGCCAGACATAGCGTGAAGAAATAATAGATTGGCCAATACTGATTTTTTTTAACGTTTGTTACAATTTATGTCAGCCTATCTGGTTTTCACGATATACCGGGTCTCAACATGTATAAGTTTTCTGTCGTGTAATGTTCAATAAGCAACTATCAAGTCTGTGTCTTGTCCTACAACAATCACAGTTTTGGTAGTTTCTGATTAGCATCTAGCCAACTTTGGGACTTGGAATGTGGCACTTGGCACTTTATTTGTTTTAAATTGAATGATATATAACACCAAATAAGTATTTTATTGGTGATTTTCCACTAAAATATAAAATTGCTCAAGTTTGTAGGCCTGAATCAACTTTAAAACTTCTCCAATAATAAAAACGAGTATACCGTTTGATCGGTAATTTTATGCACTACAAAAAATGTATCGTGTTAACTTTCTGAGAAACTAATTGTTTTTGAGGCAATTGCAAAAAACTTCAAAAATGTACCTATGGGGGTGATTTTGGGGTTGCGCCCATTATCGGATTTTTTTTTGGGATTTTCAGTCAGTTGTATAAAGCCCCCAAAGGAATACAATGGCGTAAAAATGAGCTTGTAGCGAATTTGTCCGAAGTTTGGGTAAAAATATGGATAAAGTGTGGCAAACTTATTTGGAACAGCGACGTTTGAGGAGCGAAGAGAGGAAAAATGGCTTGCAGCCAATCGCCTTGATGCACTTTGTCACGAGGACGAGGGGAACTTGACAGGTGCGTCAATTTCCCCTCGGATGTATCGCGCAAATATATATAAATGTCGCAAATTTATTTAAATTGATAATGTGTAAAATAGATTATGAATTAAAGTTGAAGTAATAGTAAAGTTCCAGTTTGGATATTACTTTTTATTTTCAATGAGTTAATGAGTACATTAAATATAAGGTAAATAATAGGTACAAATATTAATTCTCAAAAAAACTACTCGACAACATCGCCAACTTTGTCCGCATTCTTTCCGCTGTTCAAGTTATACTTGCCACACTTTAGTTTAATTGGCCTAATAAGAGAATAACGTTTTTTCAAAAGCTTTCAGTATCCTAATATTAAGTGATTATATGTTATATGTTCACTCTGAACCGAGAACAAATGAACTGCATGAACTCGTTTTTAAGAAGAAACAGGTGCAAAGGAAATGGACGTGGAGAAGTTCTGATGGTTCAGTAAAAAATGAAATTGATTACATACTCACCACAGGTAAACAGTTCTGTAAAGATGTGTCAGTTATCAACCGTATTAATACCGGGAGTGACCATAGAATCGTAAGAACCGTAATAAATATTGACACACGCTTGGAAAGGTAAAAGCAAATCGAAAAAATGCTACGTCCAACAGGAATTCAGCTCAAAGCAAAAATGGAAGAATATAACGCCCAAATCAGAACCAAACTAGAATCAACTGAAGCATTAAGATAGATCGAACTGAACGAGCTATCCGGGAAAATCGTTAGCAGCATACAAGTAGCAACCAAGAAAGCGTGTTCCATAAGAGTGAAATCCAATTCAAAACTCAGCCAGACCACAAAAACACTTCTTGAAGAACGTAGAGCAATAAGCAGAGATTCGGTGAGATGTCGAGAGATAGACAAAAAAGTAAAGAATGCGATTAGAAAAGACCTGAGAGATCATAACACACGCATGATACAAGAAGCTATCGAACACAACAGGAAAGTCTTTGATTTACAAAATTAAGAACCAGCAAGGACAAGTCGTGACAGACAGGAATCAGATTACATCCATTATTCAGAATTTCTACCAGAGACTCTACAAACAATCGATGCCTAAGCCAGACCCTTCAAATCGGGTGATCCTAAATCCGGGCTCCGAGGAAAGACCGGATATCAAGACTGCAGAGTTAAGAATGGCACTAAAACAGATGAAAAACTGAAAAGCCCCAGGTGAAGATCGCCTTAACACAGAAATGTTAAAGACTGGATGGAAAACTCTAGAGAGGGCATTGATTATCTAAACAGATGTTTGGTAGAGCAAACAATTCCTGATGCCTGGAGAAATGCGGAGGTGATTATCCTCTACAAGAAGGGTGACCGAACAAATATAGAAAACTATAGACCAATCAGCCTTTTGTCCGTTCTATTCAAACTTCTTTCCAAAGATATAACCAACCGTCTCAGGAATAAGTTTGACTTTTACCAACCTGTGGAGCAAGCCGGATTCCGAAGTGGCTATAGCACAATAGACCACATTAAATCAGTGCGTTCGCTTATTGAAAAATGTACAGAGTGCAATATCCCCTTACACCTCGCATTTGTAGACTACCAGAAGGCATTCGATTCGCTGGAAACATGGGCTGTGTTGGAGGCAATGAATAACGCAAGGATCGACTCGAGATATACAAAGGTGCTACACTCCATGTCAAATTGGATGAATGTTTGATAACTGAGAAGGTCCCAATAGAGAGGGGGGTTAGGCAGGGTGATTCAATGTCTCCTAAACTATTTACTCTGGCATTGGAGGACGTTTTTAAGGGCCTGGAATGGCGGCAGAAGGAAGTCAACATAGATGGAAGGTTCCTAAATCATCTTCGATTCGCCGATGACGTTGTGGTCTTGAGTACCGACGGGGAGGAACTTGGTAACATGTTGTTTGAACTAAAGGAAGCGTCACAGAAAGTGGGCTTAGAAATTAATCTACAAAAAGCAAAGATCTCGGACACAGCATTAGGCTAGGAAAGAGCAACCAGACAGCCGAAATAAAGAGAAGAATCAGTTTAGCATGGGCTGCATTTGGAAAACTCGCACATATCTTCAAAGAATCGAAAATACTAATAAATTTAAAACGAAACGTATATGATGCTTGCGTTTAACCAGTCATATTGTACGGACTCGAAACAGTCACCCTAACAAAGGAAAGTGCACAACAATTACGAATCTGTCAACGTGCAATGGAATGTGCAATGCTGGGTGTAGATAGGCAAGGGAACGAGGACATCAGAGCGAGAACCGGAGTCAGCGCTGGGCTGGGCATCTCGCGCGAGAGAATGAGAAGTGGACGACAATCATTGTACAGTGGAAACCAAGAAGAACAAAGAGAAGTGTTGGCAGACCGATGTTGAGATTATTTACAGAGACAAGCAGGAAAAAAACTGGATGCTAGCAGCACAGGATAGCCTGGCGTGGAAGCAAATAGAAGAGGCCTATGTCCAGGAGTGGATTGATAAAGGCTGATGAGGATGTTCAGCCGTGTCATTATACCGAAATGGACGCGGCACAGTAATAAGATCTAATAAATAAAAAATTTAACTTGATAGAGGTCACCTTCAGCCCTTTCTGTCGTCGCTGCCAGCCGGTTGCATCAGCCTGATGAGGCCCATATATTGGCAGAAACGTCGCCGAATCTGGTTACACCGTACTTTTTCATTGATAGTAAACTTTTTTTTTTGCTTTTCATGTCATCTCTCGTTTTTAATGGACATTCTTCCCAATTGATGCTTAAAAGCTTTGCGTTCTATAAAACTGCCCTGAAAACTGCTCTTGAAAAATAACTCAAACTAATGACCTATTTGTGATCACAAAACAAGCTCAAACTACTAAAAGCCTAAATGGTGGAGTAGTTTCCCATAATATGACATCTATTACCTAAGCTATGTTCTAGATATATATTAGCATTTTAGCAATGTTATTAAAATAATAATTAAGACACATTTTCAGACTGCCGACGTTTCATCATCTTTATGATAAAAAATGCATTTTTCTTACCTTGATCAGTATCTGGGTCTGTGTGATAGTGATAACCCTGAGTGACCCCTTCGTGTGAATGTGCTCTGCCTAGCCTATGAAGTCGAGCCATATGCGCAGCAACACTGTAAGATGGAGGTTGTCTTCTGTTGGCACCTGCAAGTAAAGGGAAATAATTAAAACAAATGAATGACCATTTATGTTGTGCATGTTTAGCATGATATTTTTCATTCGTGAATAATTCAATTGAACAAGCAACAGTATCATAGCGAGATACGATATTAAGTGGATGCTAAATCTGATCTGATCGCGACATTTCCTGTATGATTTGAACACAACTAAATTCGGGTTTGCAACTTTAACATAGTTTTATCCACAATACCGAAACACAATTTTTGCACTCGACGCCCGTTTTACTAATCATATCAACATCATCAGGAGATGATTAAAACTCCATTCAACTTGATTGGCGAAACGCGCGTCAAGTGCAAAATTTGTTCTATCCAAAAATTGTGTTTCGGTATTGTGAATAAAACTAGTATTTGAACACAAGATAAATGATTAAATAAAATAAAAACAAAATAATTTAGTTTTATTTGATGTTTTATTGTATATGGTTCCTAAAATGGCTTTATATTTTGAAATGCACTGTAGTTTGATAAGAGAACAGATAAGAATGCAAGATCCTCCTTCATTATATTCGCTTCTCGAAACATATTCGGGAATTACGTCTGAACATACCACAAGAAAACAAAAATATATTTGTTTTATAAATACCACCACGAAATATTCAACTAGTTTTACATAGACTAGATCCTTTAAAATTCTCAAAGATTTTTGTTTTACTTAGTACAGAAACAAAGTAATTCTATACTTTTCCAAAAGCACTGTAAACATAAATGAAATATTCAGCATAACCATGACAAAGGTTGGCCATTACAACTAACAAAAAACAATACAGTAACAAACATGTGGTTAAAAGCTGTTGATAATATTCCAGTTACCTAATCTTGCATACCAAAGTTATTTACATAGATTTATAATATTGTAACAGATCATTAAATATTAGTAATAATTTCATATAAATGTACACAAAATATTTACATTCAATATAACGCTAGCAATATATACATGCAAAGCAAGAAGCCAAAATAGCAGCAAGTAATAGGAAAAGGTTTAGGCATATGTGAAGAAAACACTGAAAGAAAGTAATGTACCGATGATGGTAACCAGGATGATGCATATAGTAGGGACTTTTCTACTTTAAGAGATTGTGTGCATTCAAGTTCAATTAGTATTACATAATATAGGTGCTACAAAAGTTAAGACTCATTGAAAACAAAAGAATATATGTTACTTTAACGTTTATGTTATGTGACATATAAATGGGCAATGCTCTATAAAAAAAAACATTTAACACACATTTTGGAACTTCACGTGAAAATGGTGCAGTTTGCAGTGAAATGAGTCTGGTAAATTTCTTATCATGTATTTTGCACCTCTTTATCAGCCGGAAATGTATTTGCAAACCTAAATTGATAATACCTTAAACGATCACCCCATTAATTTAATTTTTTAAGTTGAGATTTAACTGTGAAAGTGACAATAATTGTTATAAAATGTAAGAAAATCAGGTTGGAGAACCTTTGTGGTGACTTCGGATCTTAAAAATTATATCATTTCCAACAAATGGTCCTGTGGTTCGGATAAAGTAACCATAACTGTGGCATGTAAAGTTTTTTAAATGATTAGAATACTACTTTGAATATAAATTTCATTGAATTAAACTTAATGTCTCTTGTTATATACATATTTTTAAAATAAACAATCATCATGTCACTGCAACTAGATTTATCTTTTTCATGGCGCCAATTAATATTCTCAAAATATTTGCAAAAGTTATACATTGCTTAAAAGTATTACAGCTAATGAGTGCCTCATTCATATTCTTGAATTTTCAATAATGAAGCAGACAATTCTAAAAAGCAGATTTTTTTCTTCTACTAAGAAGGCAAAAGACTTACCATTGCGCAAAGCATGAGGTAAAGGAGGTAACACTGCTACAGCTTGGGGACAAGGCGGCATAACACCAGGACGCATAGGACACCAGCCTATGACCATTGACAAACAACAAACACTATTGTAACACTTATTTGAAGAATTTTGTTAAATCATTCAGCATACCATTTCACTCACAGATCACACTTGGAACCAAATATATTGACACCAAAAATTGGCATTCGCGACTATTCGCAATATATTTGATCATAATAATTTGGACACACTAACAGTTTTGGGAGATAATCACTGGGGTATACAAATATCAAAATGGATTATATACAATGTGCCTAAAATTGGAGACACAAACGAATTGAAAAACAACAAAAATTATAGAGCAGCATATAAATGTAAACAGTTTATTGAATTGAACAAACAACATTTCACGATATGAAATCGATGTTTAATCAAATAGACATACTTAACCACAGATGCAGACGATAGATTAGATTTTTTTTTTTCAAGAATTGCCAATGAAATCCAATTTTAGGACACACTGTATAGTTAAATTAAGGTTTATAGCATGCCTTATCTTAAAAAATAATGCTCTAAATTAACAGAAAAAAGTAATCAGGATGACCCAAAAAATCAGAACTTATGTCATAACCTTCACTACTTAAATGAACTATTGTTAAACTTCTTTAAATTTCAGACCCATGACATGCAGGATAGTTTATATCCACATTAATCCATTAAATTGTTCCCAAATTCTTGGAAAAATTAAAAAAATTAAATAATAAAGTTCAACTTAATCCAAGTTAAACTAACTAGTATCAAACCAACTCCAAATAGAGAAAAACATTACAGCTGAACAATGAACTCATCCAAAATACAGCTGAACTAGCTGGCCTTTTTGACGATTATTTTTCCATAGCCATAGGGACATACCGCAGTGAGAATGACAGCAAAGACATCCAAGAAAGTTTGTGTTAATATTGCTTTGGCTTTTACGAGAAGTCTTCAGAATTGTTCGTATGGATCAAGTAAGTACCTACCCATAACTCCTATAGTTGATATTTTTAAATGTATTGTATATATTGCTATATTCACTAACTTCTTAAAACTAAACAAACTATACCTAGTATAAAAACGGAATCAGTCTGCAGGACTATGCCAGAGGTTCAATTGGCGTTGCAAGGGATATGTCTGAATGTTGTGAGAAGAATGATCGAAAGATTAATGTTACAAAAGCCAACCTAAAAATAGATTTAACACATACTGAATCAGCCCTCTTCCATTCAGAAGAGGGCTGTGCGTCTCGTCGGCGACATGTGGCCGAGATGTCTCTGTTTTACAGATACTTTCACGGCAGATGTTCCCAGGATTTGGCCCGCATAATCCCGCCCCTGGCAACTCCTGTCAGACAATCCCGACAGACGGCAGGAGCGCACCAGTTCGTTGTACAACTAGAAACACCTAGAACATCGCTTTACCAGAACTCCTTTGTCTGGCGCACTGCATCACTGTGGAACTCACTTCCAGGACGTCTGTTTTCCACTAATTACAACCTACAAATATTCAAGAACCGTGTCAATCAACATCTTCGCACACACACCGCTCGTCGAGCGCCATATGGATCTCCCTTTAGTGTGTGTGCCACTGCCATAAAAAAGCTTATGTTAATCTCACTGAGCCCGTTTCATGTATGAACCATTGAACTGAGGTACCCACTGGGGTACTACTCTAAGTAGTAAGACGATCCATGCCACCTAAGATGTTACATTCACAGCTGTAAATGAAAGTCATTGGTGAAAACGAGATCAGAAATGCTGCTTGACAAACATTCCAGCATCTAGCATGTCCCCTCGAGTGAAAAGTAACAGCGGTTATCGTAAGGAGCTGTGCGACAGTTGTCTTCACTCCAGTTTATTTATTTATTTACGGGTATTACACTCATTAGCATTAAAACCGGAATAAACAAAAATAAAATTATATTAATAAAATTGCATTACACAGATAACACATAACCCAAACTAACCTAAAGGCAAAAATCTAGCCTTAATATAAATCTAGAGAGGAACAATATTACGAAATATCAATTTTTCCTTTAAATGAATTTGAGAAAAGTTTATATTAATCCTATTGCCATTCATTGCAATTCTGGACATTTGTGGCAATTGCAAAGATATCTACATGCTTAGTAAGCCTAGCAGGCGCTCTCAGACTAACCCAACTTGGGTTAGTCTGAGAGCGCCTGCCCCAAGGTAACAACTCCGGACAATCCAATTAATGAGCGCTATTCGCATTTACCCTTCTCTCTTCCACTATTTCTTCTCCAAGGCTACCTCTAGCCTCATTATAATTGTAAAAGGTAAATGAAAAGTTTGTTCTGAAGGATGTCATTTTAATATAATTTATTATTTTGCATTCTCTCAATATTAGATATATGCACCATATAAGAAGAGGACCATATATTACATAAATATTCCAGACCATCATAAAAAACATGTAATGCTATACAATCATCGACTGATCTCATCACTAAACCATTTCAAATCACTAGCGTAAAGAAGGCAATCGGAGATAATCTCCTCAGTTAAATCATTAACAAACAAGCTAATCAAATAAAAACCAAAATGACTCCCCTGAGGCACACGCCTCATTACTGAAATTTCCTGCGACCTAAAAAGCCCTTTGTACCAACATATTGTTTTCTTCCAAACAAATAGAAATGCAACCATGACAACATGTTGCCACCAATTCCCGTGTATGTATAAATATTAGTATAAGAGGCACTTCTGAAATATTCTTTCCCAATCAATAATGCTGGCACTAGAACAGGACCAAAAACTTCGTGATCTATGTGGTTCCAACTTGAAACCTCATCCAAGACACACTCTAGAACCTTCACCGAAGCACGTCTTGGTATCTTCCACCTAGGAAATTATTCAAATCAAAAATTTTCCTTCTTTTATACAAATAAAGAAAGTCGCCTTGGAGATGCGTATAATAAGTGAATTTTTCCTGTACTAGCTTTCAAAACTCTCCAGAATTGATTTTCTCACTTGAAGCAGCTTAAGACTGCCCCCCTCACCACGCTGGAGTCATCTACAAATAAGATTAAATATGTCCTCCGACGGATATTTACCAATAATTAACGCCAGGAAAATAATTTTCCCTGATGTGAAGAAAGTAGTTTAATAATAAATACAGACACCAACAACTCGCCAAAAACGTTACATCTTGGTCGCTTAATCACCAAGTGCTCGGGAGCTTAAAACCCACACAGTGAAGGGCCCAATTAAGCTAACAGTAAACCCAACGTCGGACTATAACTATCTAGCTCCTTGTAGACCTAATTCAGCAATCAGTACAAATCCGGCAGTTGCATTGTCGTGGTTTTGTTTAAATTTATGCTGACTGGGTCTGAAAACGCGGGCTTTAGTAAATCGAATTTTTAAGAACTCCGTTTTCAAATGACCAAATATGCAATACAGCTTCTTTAGAAACCACCCCAGAACACTTAAATTTTTAACTTAATTGAAAAGCTAACCATCTTAATAGATGGTTATTCAAGCTATAGCTGTACCACTATTTCAGGAGACATATATGAAATATGTTTAGAATTTCAAGCAGATTCAAAAAATTTAGAAACAGGAGATAGTCCATTTAAACAATCAAGTTTAATTATTATAGATTTTCTTGCGTTTTTTAATCACATTTAAAATAATTTAGTTGACAATTTAAATAAATGTTAATATCTTATAATTTTCTTAGAAACAAGAACCAAAAACTATCTCATTATATCGATAAATTAATCATTTTGGTTAATTTTGTCCTAAAATTGAGCAATTAATTATGTTTATTTTTAAGTTTTTAGTTAACGTTTTTTTCTGAAATATCGATATTTGTCCAGTCTTTCGATCATTTGGTCAACTGGAAAATTGGTCCTAGAGCTATTCATTATTTGTAAATGAATAGGCAAAAAGGTATGGAATGTAAATCCAGACCTTTTATAAATTGATAATCACCACTCAATTTATGTACAAAACTATTTTTCCTGACCTCATCAATGTTATGGATAGGACCGATTGCATTCTTATTATTTAAAGCAATTGTAAATAGACTCCAAGTGTCATAACGCTACTTTGAATAGTTTTTGGAATATTGCAGCTTGAAATTAATTTTAAACAATCCATATGTATACAGAGCTATTATTTTGGATAATAATATACCATTTTTTTTCTGGAAACATAAGAATGTTACTTATTGAAAAGAGTAATGATGCATTGCTTGAAAAAATTAAACTATTTCTTACTCAAATGCTTAAAAAAATACCTTTGCAAGCATTATAAATTAGGGCTAATTTAGAGTTTGCTTATAAAAATACTTTTTGAAAGTGGCATATTTCATTTCATTAAATGATCGACAGAGTATATATAACACTGAAGATATCACAACAATACTAATAACGTCAAACACAATTCCGTTACAGTTAGGGCATTTCTTAATGATTATGACATTTTTAAGCCTAACCACATAACAATAGGGAAAAGGGGTAGCAAACAAATCAACCACCAAAATACATACCTGTCGGTAACATTGTCGAGTTCCTAGATGGACTCGGGCAACGCGGCTGGTACGGGTGACAATCACCCGTCGAACCAGTGGTTACTTGACTTATCGTGCTGTGCCCCGAGTCGGAAGATGTGACTGAACCTGCGTAGAAAAGAAACATGCCACCATAGAGTGCAACAGAAAAGGGAGATAGAGGAGAAAGTAGAAAAATGAATGGTTTTTACATCGAAAGAGAGATGAAACATCCAAAGAATTCTAAGATACTGGTATAGGATATCATACACTTACTATGTAAAAGTTTAAATGTATTAGATAAATTTCACTCTAATTGATATGTTTGAAAATACAAAAGCAACTTGAAAATTTCGTCAAAAGTTGAATTTGATATTGATCAGTCATTTTGTTCAGTGTAGCATAAAATAAAATAATAAAACTGGATACATTTTGAGTTTTTAAAATGATACTTTCGTAACTGGATAGTATACACATTTACCACATACAGGATGATCGCGTATAATGTGCCCGCCCACTTTACCTTTCTTATTTTCCGCACTAGGAAAAAATTACAAAAGTTGTAGGCATTTATGCAAACTATTTGCAATATACGAAGCATGCATTGCAGAAACGAGTGACAAGTCAAAGTCATATATTTTGTAAACGGAACAGCCTGTATATTAATGAAGTTTTAGATTCTGCCTTCAATTCTAAACTTAATTTATATAGAATACCATGCCTCCAAATTGAACAGTTTTCGACTTATTAATGACTGAAAAGTCAATAGTAGGTAATGTAAAGTACAAATCAACTAAGAACTATTTTTCATTATTTATTACAGTATATTACCTAACTAACTTACATATTACATATATTTCTACACTTTAAGACGTGCAAAACGTTCAGTGGGAGGTTGAAAAAATCTATGTATTTTACTCAAATAGCAACACAATATAAATATAAAATTGCGTTTTAAAAAGCGACAGAGCTTAAAACAACAGAACTGTGTCACAAAATTTAATTTTTTAAATGGGACACCCAGTATATTATAAAAGCTCTGAATTGCTCTTGAAGTTATATATACATATTTGATTTGTCGTCATATTATGTATAATATCTTTAGTTATCGAGATATTGACATGTGAAAAACTATATATTCACCACTTTTAGTTCCTGCAGAATGTAAACAGCTCAAAGTAGAACAAAACCGATTGCACTTGTAACGGATCATAAGCTTATTCCGCTCCACTAAATTCAGTTCAATTACGAATGATTTTCGATGTTTGGGATATGAATCGCCAGTGACATCTATTCGTGAATGGGTATAGATCGTGCAACTAATTATTTAAGACGCACAGGTACGCTGGTTTATAACTACAATTTGCGGATTTGTTTCACCATAGATTGATGTATTGAGTAGTGACATCTATACGGGAACGGTCTTATCTCACGTAGTTGGTAATTGGAGAGCGTAGTACGCTATTTAATACCTACAATTTATGACTTTAATTTACTATAGATTACTATATTTAGTTTATATTGTGTATTTCTTTGGTTTGACGCCGCATGACCTATAGTAGTAGTCACATGATATAAATTATCCAATTAAACATCGAGAAGCATAAGAGGTTGAGTTGAACGTCTTGAATATTGAAAAGCAAAGACGTGTCATCTTTGTGGCAACGCTTGACTGGGTAAGTGCTGATGTTTAATCTTGAAACATTTTATTTATCTTGCAATATATTTCACTAAGTTTTTCATTTTTTAAATACATAATTAATAATTGTTTCTGATTCGCTTAATCGTATTATATAAAGCAACAATTTAGCATTTTTATATTACATTTTCAATTAATTTACATCTTCAATAATCTTAATTTTTGTAGTGACCGTTCGGTAAAAATACCGATTTATAGGTGAATAATTTCGTCTCTCATTAGTCAAATTCATGTAATTTGATAGAGGTTTACTCCAAATTTACAGAGAACGTAATTATTTCATCGTTTAGCAGTCACGCACATTATTTTACGTATTTCGATTTAAATTGAACAGTATTATTTGGGGAATTCTCAGAGTGCATTTTATATATTCCTGCAAAGGTAGTAAATTGAATTTTTAGTAGAATTTCTATGAATTGTCCCTCTTAGTATTGTTAATTTTAATATTGTTTTCTTTTCAAGATTATTTCATTAAAATTTCAGTTTATTTGTAACATCAAGCATATGATTATTAGCACTTGCCCTGTCACGTCTCAACACTGATGTATCGACATTAATTTGCATTTATGAGAGGTTCAGCTCACATGTGTAAATTAACCTGTTTTTTTTTATTATCTTTTATCTAAATTTCTATCTCAATGCGAGGTAGTGATTGCCTTATCTTTATCTTTAATTGATTGAGGCGTAATTGCGCTCAATTATGTGTCAAGGGCCATATATAAAAAAGTAATAGAAATTACTTATTTGGAGTTATAAGACTCGTTTATAGAGAGGTTGTACCTCTATGTTTTCTATTTATCATTAAATTCAAGTTATCTTTTATTTAGATTTGCCGAGAGCCACTGTTTGGAACGTAGTTCCATCATTTTCTTTTGAATTTTATATCTTAAAGTAAAGAAAAATAATATCTTGAGTAACAGTAATTATTTATGATTTTTGCTTAACAGTAGTTATTTATAATTTTTGCTCAACTTAAAATTGTAATTTAAGTTTATGATTATACCTGCTTTAACCAGTAAATTTTCAAATGGTTGATTACATCTTCCTTTGTAATAGTCTAACTGAGGTCCACAGGATATTTCCCTGAATAATTTTTTAATTAGCGATATACATTGATCACAAACCAGGTTATTATTTTTTTGCATGTATCCAACGTTTGCTAAAAGACACATCGTGCTTGGCAAGTAGCAGGTGTTCGTCCACGTCGCTGTAGCAGACCTGTAGAGGGAGCTGACATTAGGTCAACCTTTAAGTCCTTGATTAATCCATTAACATAACTTGGGAACAGGCAGAAGCAGTTCCTGTAGAAGTCCCAATACGATCGCATGGTTACAGGATAGTTGGACAAGCTAAGTATTAGCCAATCAGAAGATTAATCAATTGTAAAGACCACTGTTACCGTTTTACTCATTCAATCAATTTTTTAATCTTTTACCTTAGTTTTAATTCTCATTGCTAGTCAATTTATTCAAAACTTATATTTCAAACAATTTCATCAATTATATATTTTTAGCTTAATTGTAATCCTCATTTTACATGATACCATCACATATTCTCATATTAGTAATTTAATTGTCAAATTAATATATTGTCATTGAACTCCTTTGTTTATTTTATCGCAACATAGAGCTCTGTGAGACACAAATTATAACGGCAAATTTCTGACATTCTTATCTTTATAGTTATTGATCTTTAAGTATTTATATTCAATTCGCATTGTCTCGCCCAAAATATAAAAAAAAAATTCAGTTAATAAAGGAGACAACTCACCCCCTCAGAAAAAACGAATCTCATACTTAATTAAATTAAATAAATTAACTTTCGCTACAAATTAGTGTCCAACTAAATTTATCCTTACAAATTGGCGACTGAGCTAGTATTTCTTTACAATAAGTGATGCCCAACTGATCAATTCGTTACAAAGTGGCGCCCTACTTTCTAGGCACTATTTTCGTTACTTTTGCTACTACCTATCTTAACTTTTCAAGAGCTATCGTATGCTACCAATTACAGATGCTATCAGTGGTACCATTTTGATACTATTCTTAGTACCTATTAAGATGCGAGTTTTTAAAAGTTAGGATAGGAAAGTGCAATCGGTTTTGCTATAATTTGGATTCTACAGCTACTAAAAGTAGTCAAAATGAAGTATGTTAATATTTAATATTTTAATTTAAGCTCCTTTTAAGACTTTTTACAAAATAGGTCACTCAATAATTAGATATATCAAGATTTGTAACCTCTGCATTTTTCATGGTACTTTTCGAATTAAATTTTGCTATTTAAGACAGACTAAATTAGGTACATGGTACATACCTGTAGTTTTTCAAACGAATAGTAATTCCTTTCTCTGTCTATTTCTTCATAAAATTACTAACATTGCTTACATCTTCCTTGGTTTAAAACTATGACACAAAGAAACACCAAACGCAATAAAGACACACTATCAACTGAAGTTTCGGTAATATATCTGAACATAATTGAAAATTCCCTACGAAATCTATCATATTTTTAGTTCCTAAATGAAAGCTTGGCAACGTCGAAGAAGAACTTAGAATAATAAGCGATGTATGTTTACGCGATGGCTTCTGTTCGAGTTCTAATTCGGACCATGTGAAAGTCTTGCAGCATTGCCAGTTTATTTAGCAACAGCTTTTCAATATTACGAATACCAAACAATCGGTATACAAGGGAATGATGCATAAATAGGATGACCCTGAGAGGGAAATTATAGTAGCGGATAGAGCTTGCATGAGTCCTGGGCTTGCGCGCTCATAACAAACATATTTCTGAGAAACACTTATGGCCCGGTGAATTACTTTCAGTCAGTAGGTCTCGTGATGTAGTGATCAGATTCTGTACTTCGATGTGGACGTTCCGGGTTCGATTCCCGACCGTGGTTACATGTTTCTTTTTTTAAGATATTTTTTCGTGATTTTGGGCATGAAGTCCCTCTAACATATTTCTTTAATATTTATGTTCCTAGTGTGAAAAACAAAAAGTCAAAGAGGGTAACATTATACGCTATCACCCTGTACATACACTATCCAGCTGAAAGCTCAAAACTAGAGTTACAAAGTGTTTACGATTTTGCAAGATTGGTAAATGCAGGACAGTTAAACAAATACTAGAATTTTTATTGGATTCATTTATATTTAAAGCAACAAAACATTATACATATTAATGCAAATAAAATGAATTCGTATTGCAACTTACCGGATGTGATTGTCTTTCTCAATGGCAAGTTGCTGAGCGACGTCACGCTACTGCTCTCAGCGGACAACGCGACCGAAGGCAGTGGCGTAGGCGTGTCGGAGTGGGAACGTTCGTGCATCGCCCGGCCGCCCGCTCCGGAACTGCTTGAGCTGTGCGACCCGTAGCTCGAATAACTTCCTATTGCATGACAAAATCGATTATAACAATATCTCCATGCATGACGCAAAATTGTTTACTTATTATAATAATGATTTTTTAATGTGGTATGGAAGATTAAATGGTACCCATTGTATAAGCTTAGTTAATTTTTGAATTTATATTCCCATAGTGTTTGAGAATTTTTGCTTTCATTTCATGTTTTATATTACCTACGTCGTTTGTACTTTTGATAATATATTAAAAATATACAAAAGTTAACATTTTCATAAGGCACACAGTTTAGCATTCGTTTATAAATACGTTAAATTATAGGTAAACTGTCATTTAGCTTTCCAGGGAGGGTAGCTACTGCAACCGTCCAGCGATTCATGGGGCCGGTACCGTCCCGGTCTAACCCAAACCAATCGGGCCACTGGTTTGATATTATGCATTTACGAACTGAATCTGTATTTTAATAATTAATAGGTTAATTAATATTTAATAATAAAGAATTTTTAATAGATTTTACGATTTTTTAAACTAAACTCCTCAAAATACCCCGTCACTGCTCCGATTTTACTCATTTACGAACTCCAATGGCATTTGGGTTCGATTTTTTTTAGAGCCTTAATCCCTTGCGCCACTATTTCGATTTTCTTTAATAACGAACTGCATCTGCAATTTGGTATGGAAATTTTTTGTACCCAAATTAAAATTGAAAACGAAAATATTTCAAGAGATGTGGTACACACACGGATATGAGAAAGCATAAATAAAGGATTTACGAGCTGTAAAGAAACATATCGTCCAGTGCCATTAAAGCGCGAATTTTCAAAAATCTGTCAGTTTTGTTTTAATTTTAAAATGTATAATTTCTTTACAAACTACTATATTTTACGAAATAATAAGAACATTTTTCAAAAAATAATTATTTACATGTACAGGGTGTCCGATTTTCGTTGATATTACGTGGTATGTCACTTACGAGTAAAGATAGAGTTGCGGTTTTCTCAATACGGTGCTACTTTTTTGTGAAAAGAACGATGGTATAAACAAAAATGTCATAGCCCACTTCGTTTCTGAGATACAAGGCGAAATTGGAAATAATGCAGTTTGGGACCCCCCTCGTATCTCCGTTATCCTTTAACATATCGCAAAGCTAAAAACTTTCTCTTATACAGTTTTTACGTAGAATCCAGTGGCGTCAGATTTTTGCTATGAGCTGTAAATTTTTAGCTATAAATCATGTCAGAATTTGGCCATGCAGGGAATGGGTGTTAAAGAAATAACACAAAAAGTTAATCGAACGAAGGTTTACTGTTTAAAACTAATAAAGGAATACAACGTGTTACGCCTATTGGATCTTAACAAACGACTAAACTACGATAAGTATTTTCGCATTGTCACACACCGAAAGAAGTCCGATTTCTTTCAGCGAAGCAATTAAGATAAACAAACTATATGCTAAAGTGTGCAGGCACCATACTTATGTAATTTATTACCTATAAGGGAAACCATAAAGCATCTTAATATTGGAATATACAACATTCTCCCTCAATATTAAAGGTGCTTTCTAAATAGTAATAAAAAAAAAACGATTCTAACATACCTAAAAAACAATATTTTTCGCAGTAACGGTCACAGACACTATTTCAAGCTTATTTCATTACAAATGAATTTATGATTTTTGCAACCCAATGATTTTGTTAACATATCTGCGATCATTTCTGCTGTCGGCATGTATGAAAGCTCAATATCACTTTTTTTTATTTTATCACGAATAAAATGATATTTAACATGTATGTGCTTAGCGCGTTTGTGAAAAATATGATATTCTGACAATTTTATCGCACTTTGGTTATCGTTAAGGAAAGTCATCGGCAAATGAAGATTTAAGAAACTACAATTATTGTTATTTGCGCTAAATATTTCTACACATAGCGATTTTAAATACAATGACTCTTTTGTTACTTCACATATACCGATATATTCAGCTTCGGTGGAACTTAAAGCTATAGTTTTTTGCTTTTGACATTCTCAGGATTCTCGACCTCCCGCTAACATGAAAATATAGCCATAAAATGACTTTCTATCGATTTCATTGTTGGCCCAGTCAGCATCCACAAAACCAGCTACAGGTTTACTTGATTTTTTGAAAATAATACCCATATCTTTTGTTCCTTCTAATATTTAAGCACACTTTTAGCACCCACCCAATGGTCTTTAGTATGACTATTATTGAACTGGCTTAGAAAAGAAACAGAAAAAGAAATATCTGGTCTTGTGCAAACTGCAAGATACATTATAGATCCATCAATTGCTGATACGGTACATCAACAAATTCTCCAACAACTGACAATTTTTGATTTTGCTCTAATGGAGTACACTGGCGATCAAAAAAAAACTAGGACATTCAAGGTCATCTCATAAAATTGAAGTGTGAATTAGGCATAATTTTTTCTTATTTATACCAATTATACCAGATGATTTGAAATGTGTCACTTGTGTGTATGTTACATGTCACAGTGACATCAGTAATTTATAATTTCTTAAAATTTAAATACGATGCCTCGACTAACAGAAAATCAAAAGGCCATTTTGATCACGAAAATATTGGATGGTGAAGCAATACGAACCATCGCAAATGAATTAGGAATAGATAAAAGTACAGTTCTTCTGGCCAAAAAGAAATTGCAAAGAGACGGTTCAATTAGACGGAAACAAGGTTCGCGATGAAGCATAATATCAACTGAAGAAGATGATACTCGTTTAGTTAATCTTCTTAAGTCATAAACATAAAGTGCTATAATTATAATGGAATCCGCAAAATTTTTAAAGAAATTACATGGCTCTATTTTTCATTGCACAAAATTTAACTCTAATAATACATGATATGTTTTTTCATAACACAATTTGGCGGATTGTTTAAGCCCATAGATAGCCTTTTTTTAATCGACAAACTTTGTTTTCTGACCCTGACTACATAAAACCTTCTGGTTGACTCATATAGATTTCTTGGTCAATGTCACCATTTAGAAAAGCAGTTTCCACATCTAAGTGATCAGCATCTAAGTTTAATTCAGCTGTCATTGCTAATAATAGCCTCAAATTACTGAATCCGAAAACTGGCGAAAAAGTTTCAGAATAATCTACTCCATATTTTTGAGTAAACCCCTTTGCTACAAGCCTAGCTCTATAAGTCACTATATCTCCATTCTGATTTCTTTTAATTTTAAAAATCCACTTATTTTTATTAATATTTCTGTTATTAGGTTTATCGACCAATTCCCAAGCATTGTTTGCCTTGAATGCTTCAAGTTCATTTTTAATTGCTTTTCACCATTCTACACTTCGCGAGCTTGACAATGCTTCGGATGGTCACGCGACCGAAGGCTGTTGGCTCTAATTCATCTGATATAGTTAACATAGCAATATCAGAGTCGTAATTAGTAATACAATCACCATACCTGTCCGGCTTTCTTATTACACGTTTAGGATACCTGGATTCAACATTTTCACTTGACTCATTTTGGTTTTCACCAACTAGCACACCACTGTTTTCTTCTGGATTGACTTCTTGAAGATGAGGGGGCCTCAGCTGGCATATCTTCTAAGTCAGCATCATCACCTTCATTCCCATATGTTATCTTCAACGGAAGAACTTCTGATGTAGTTGGTGCAATGGAAATCTTCGATGGGTCGTTTGACAGCTTGTTTTCCAAAAACACATCATCCCTGGTATTTTTAGACTATGGTTACTTGGGTCTAATAGCCTGTATCCAGCGCTTGTTTCAAAGTACCCGACAAAAATATACTCTTTACTTTTGTCGTCAAGTTTTTTCTTTTCACATCGGGTATATGAACATAAGCTCGACATCCAAAAATCCTCAGATGTTTCAAGTCTACCTTTTTGCCGGTCCATTTCTCCTCAGGAGTTTCACCACATATTTTTTTCGTTGGTGAACGGTTCAAAAGATAAACTGCTGTGTTGGCAGCTTCTGCCCACATCTGCTTCGGACTATTTGAGTCGATGAGCATTGAACGTGCTTTTTCGAGTATGGTTCGATTGTAGCGTTCAGCCACTCCATTTTACTGTGAAGTGTAGAGGATTGTTTGTTCATGTTTGATTCCCAGATATTTGAGGAATTTCCCCAAACGTTCGTCGCAGTATTCTTCTCATTGTCGGTTCTCAGAATTTTTATTTTTCATTCTGTTTGGTTTTCCACCATGGAGCAGAAGTTTTTGAAACTAACCCAAACTACACTTTTATGTTCGAGAAAATAACAAAATACTTTCCTTGTGCTGTCATCAATCAGGGTAAACTTATATTTTTTTGCCACCCCATGATTCCACTTCCATAGGTCCTACAAGGTCTGAATGGATCAAGTCAAGTTTATTTTGTGTGACTTGTTCATCCTTTTTATACGGGAAAGGTTTTCTGGCCTGCTTACCATTAATGCAACTTTCACAGTATTCTGGATTTTTATTTTCGTTGTACAAAACCCCAGTGGCCAGACCATTTTTCAACAAGGCCATGCTATAATGATTAAGGTGACCTAGGCGTCTGTGCCATAGCATCTGAGAATCTTGAGATATCGCCACATTCGCAAGCACATTCATGACATCTAGTTTTTACAAGCCATTCACATTTGCTGCAGTAGCTACAGATTCTCCCTTAATACTACAGTTACCTTCATCAATTATTCTGCATCCTTCTGCGTCAAAATGCACACAATATCCCTTTGAAACAATTTCATTCACTGACAACAAGCTCACTGACAGTTTTGGTACATATTTAATTTTTGATATATTCTGTACATTTCCATTGTGTTTCAACTTCACAACACTATTGCCAGTTCCGCTCACAGAGAGTTTAGCATTATTTGCCACGCATACGTCCTGCCCCCGAGTCTTCATCCGTTAGGTTGGAAAGAAGTTCTCTGTTTCCAGTAATGTGGGAAGAGGCACCACTATCAACATACCAGGATGTTTCATGGATACTATTGATACTTAAAGCTGTCGCGGACAAAGCTTTCCGTCCATCTTGGCTATTCTTATTTTTGTTTGCCTTTTCAGAATTATTTGGAGGACTCTTCTTCATTTGACGGCATTGATTTTTATAGTGTCCTTTCTGTTTCCAGCTCCACCATGGAGATTTTTAAAAATTCTATGCGACAAGTGCACAGTGACCAGTATGTTTGCTATTCTGCCATTTTTTGTCCTGCAGTAATTTCGTCCTAACGAAGTCCGACCTTATGTCCACACCTGATTTTTTCAGTGCCATAACCATTGGCTCGTAGTCCACTGTCAGTCCCTGCAGCATGATAACGCCTAAAAACTCATCATCCAACGGTTTTCCAATTGATGAAAGTTTTTTGAGACAAAGACATGACTTCGTTGATATACTCTTCCATTGTGCCAAAATTCTTTAACTTTATGGAGCACAAATTCCTAAATAGACCTAGTCGCCTATGAAGTCCTTTGTCTTCAAATGCTTTTTCAAGAGCTTCCCACGCTTCGCTAGCAATCTGCGCTTGCATCACATGAGGAAACATCGACTTGTCCAGAGAAAGAATAATTTTTGAAAGAGCTTTCTCTTCACGACGCGCTCTTGTATTAGCATCCAGCGTAGGCTCCCACTGTTCAGTTATACACTTCCAAAGTCCGTCTAACTTTAATAACGCAGTTATCTGGAACTTCAAGTCTCTATAATTCTCACGGCCTTTAAGTTTTTCAACACTCATTCCGAAATTTAAACTTCTGTTTACCGCCATTTTATTTTTTATTACGACGACGAAACAAACCTCGTACAATACCGAACTATCGCGCGTTCTTAAACCACTCTTGCAAGCCCTGGGCCCATAACCTGTCAGAATTTGACGATGCAGTCAATCGAACGAAGGTTTACTGTTTAAAACTAAAGGAATACAACGTGCTACGATAAGTAGCACGTATTTTCGTATGGTCACACACCGAAAGAAGTGTAACTTAATCCGATTTCTTTCAGCGAAGCAATTAAGATAAACTATATGCTGAAGGGTTCAGGCACCATACTTATGTAATTTATTACCTATAAGGGAAACCATAAAGCATCTTAATATTGGAATATACAACAATTCAAACTTGTCATTTTTTAAATGGAACACCCTGTATATTTTTCATTCGTTCGATTGGAAATTTTATAAGCTTTACAAACACATATAATACATGATATGTATTTTAAATAATAAGGCTTAAATTCATAATTTCACAAAATGTATCTCTATACGACACTCTTGATGAGTATAGTCATTGTCTTTTAAACAACGGCATAAGTATTAGTAGTCAGAGATTATTAGAACAATGGAATGGTAATTTTTTATTGGCAAGACCGGTCACTTACAAAACTTATATTTTCTGTGTAATACTGTATTTTTTACGATGGCTGAAAATGAAAATTAGTGATATTTTAAAAAATATGACATCCGGCTCCTACCAAAAACGTATAATAAGGAA
Organism: Pissodes strobi; assembly: GCA_016904865.1. Taxonomy (NCBI): domain Eukaryota; kingdom Metazoa; phylum Arthropoda; class Insecta; order Coleoptera; family Curculionidae; genus Pissodes; species Pissodes strobi. Next base: position 549,077 of record MU181963.1, read on the forward strand.
AATCACGGTAAGGATGGTGGCAACGTTCCTTGTACTACCAATTTTTTCTTTATTCCGGAAAACATTAAAAGATCAGGTTGCCTTCTTTCGGGATATCTATAAATTAAAATGATACTTAAAAAAATAAACCCAAATAAGTCAAAAGGTAAATAAATATTCAAACAAACCTATTGAAATATAGCTGAGCAGCTTCACGGGAGTTTTCATTGCTCTGTATAAAGCAGACTAGCATGTCATATTTTTCAAAATATTGATAATTTTCATTTTCAGCCATCGTAAAAAATACAATATTACACAGCATACATAAATTTTGTAACTGACAGGTCTTACCAATAAAAAATGACCTTTCCATTGTTCTAATAATCTCTGCCTACTAATACTTATACCGTTGTTTTGTTTATACTATACTCATCAAGAGTGTCATATAGATACACATGACATTATGAATTTTAGGCTTACTATTTAAAATAAATATCATGTATTATATATTTTTATAAAGCTTATAAAATGTCCAATCAAACGAAAGAAAAGTATACAGAAAATTGACAGCTCACAGCAAAAATCTGACCACGCCACTGGATTCTACGTAAAAAAACTGTTGTAAAATGCAATATTTTCAATTTCGCCCTGTATCTCAGAAACGAATGGGGCTATGAAAATTTTGTTTATACCATCATTCTTTTCACAAAAGAGTAGCACAGTATTGCGAAAACCGCAACTCTCTATCTTTACTCGTAAGTGATCATCGAAAATGGCACACCCTGTACAGTGATTGATAAAATGCAGCTAGAGAACCTTAGAGCTCAGTATTATGTTTGGTTTATCTAAAAAAGCTGCCTTCCTGCTGCAAGTCGGCATAACCCTGTCGCTGAGAGCAAAGACAAGTAAATAGTACCTGCCTGTGGGATAATCAGCTGTGGAAAAAATATCATATAATAAAACATGCCTAAACAATTTTCTCGACTTTACAATCAAGAATTCTACCGTCCATAGACGTTTTCTTTTTTGAATCAGCCTGAACGTAAAAATTTTCCAAATGCCAAATTTACCAGACATGCACACACACCTTTACAATTATTGGCTTTTACAACTCTATCCTCGTTAGATCAAAACTGAGTGAAACTATCATGTAATTGAATAACGCTCAAATTACAAACAACGCTATGTAAACAAATTGTTAGCAATGTATCTAGTTACAATGGTAATATTAATGGGTTAGTTACCTGTGGCGCTAGGAGCTCTCCGAACTGCAGGACTAGGTTGATTAATAGGCACACCATGCGTGGGAGGTTGCCTAGGCTGGTGTGGCCTAGCTTTAGCAGGCTCGGATAACGCCAGTAGCTTTCTAACTGCCTGAGGTGAGGCCGAACCTGGTTTAGATTGATTCGATAATATTAAGTTGGAAAAAAACACGATAGTTCTTATTAAAAAACTACTGGCTCTATGCACTAGATATTATGTGAGTTTATTAAACAAGCTGCAGGATCCAATCATAATTTAGCAAGAATATATAAAATCAATACTAGTTGATATTTTAGGAAACGGTAACGGTTTAGATTGATATGGATCTATTACATAAATTAAATACACTAATTAGCAAGACAAAATTTGCTTGCACATCTACTATGAAAATAAAAGTTGGTGGACGGAAAACGCTACTTTTTACATGATCAAATGTCAGGTAAGTTCAAAAAATATAAACAATTTCACAACAGAAGGAAAATAAAGAGGTGTTTTATTTGAAAAGGAAATCTGCACTTTCCACTTCTGGCATTCAAATAATGATGCATGGAAAGTATTTATATTACTTAGTTAAAGCTACCGTTACCAGATAACCTGACTATTCTAGTTTTATATAGTTTTTTTTTCACGAAAATCGGCTGGGCACCCTTTTGTGTTTAGTCACCTGACTAATTCCAGATGTTCATTCTGACTCTCCATATAAAAAATAATATACCTTTCGCGTTTGTATTTTTATGATTCTTAGATCCCCTGTGCCAAACATTTGTCTCATTTTGTGGAGTACTTCCTGGAGAGTGTTATTGGTAATTTTTTAATTAACAGATAGACTGGTTTATTATTTGCAGAATAAGCTAAATTAGTAAAATATTGTACTTTATCATGAATCGTTAGCGAATGTTGCTGAAAAAAAAGCAACCAAACAGAGTATTAAAGCCAAATTTTGTAATGCACCCTCTATATATCACTTAGTGCTAAGAAAAAGTAAATAATTTAGGTGAATTTGGCAATAATTATCCAAGCAATCAAAATTGTTTGACGGCGAGAGAAAAAAGTGAACAACAGATAGAACATCAAAAGAGAAAATAAGGAAATGCAAACCCTTTGTTAAGACTTTTAGATTTTGTAGTCGCTGTTAAAAACTGAATATAGAAGGCGATACATATAAGAACATGCAAGTTTTGCCGGTATCGCATGACTATTAGGCATATTTGAAATATCCGCGTTGGTCTTGCTTTCCTTTTCCCGAGACTTATTTATATATTTATACACTGCTAACTCCTTAATGCTCTAATGCAATGTTCAAAGTTTTCTAGTAACATCTGAAAGCCGTTCAAAACAAGTCTTACATTATGCTGTTTAATATTTAGAAAAACATAAGAATTCAATTCGAATACCACTCAACATTATAGCCGATCCTACTAGAGTAACTAAACAATTATTACCTGGAAGACTAGCAAACAGAACATGAAAACATATAAAAAAAAACTGTTTAGACAAAATATATTGTTTAAAGTGAATGAAGAGGATCCCTGTTAATTTTTAGAATGCATTGAAGTAGAATTGTTAATGTTAAAAGTTATGCTTTGATTTGAAATATTAAATATGTCTTACCAAATTTAGCTGTGGGTTTGCGTTCGTCACTAGCACTGCTCGTACTACTCGTCGTAGAGGGCGCAGGAGATGCGTGTCTTTTCCCTCTTTGACTACCTGGCCCCGAAAATCCACTGCTGGTGGCATTCCCTGAAAAATATATACAATATTATATAGTTTTAAGCATTACAAGCCGTTTAGTTTCAATAAATTTGAATAATTCCAGATACTTATTTATTATTTAACTTATGAGGAAATTCTGTAACTACTGTTCATATGTTTCACCTTTCCGATCGTCGCCCGAAAATCAAGCCAAAATCAGCAATGTTTTTTTTTTATGGATAAGGGAAGAATCCAAGAATTCCCTTAGCAGTTAAAAGTCAGAAACTTATGCTTGCAATCAGTTAGATTTGTATCTAAATATGCCTTGGTTCAAAGCCTCCAATTTATTCTTAAATGAAGAGTAAAGGTTGTGTGCGTGCATGTACGAAACATAGTAATGAAATACTCTTTGTATATCATCCAAAGGGACTTCTAAAAAGAGCGTAACAGAGCGCTTTCGGCCGTAGTCATCATAGAGTGTTACTTGTCAGTGGAAAAAGGACATATCCATGGAGACAAATAAACAACACAAATCGACAATGGTGACAATTAAATTTCACATATCGTACGTCACATTTTTGAGAAAATGGTTCACATAATTTAGTTTAAAATCCTTAATTACAACAAATTTACAACAAAAGCAATGTACCTAGACCCACGCTTTTGGGTGACACATCAATTTATTCGGCTATTTTCCTACGAATTCGGTATTTTAGCGACGAAGGAGATAAGGGTCCTCGAATCACTTACATATTTTCGACAAAGGATATAGATGAATTTGGATTGCTGTAAAAAAATTATTTTCAGCTTGTCTGAAATTTGCAGATATTGGAAAGGAATGTCGTTAGTGCAAATTAATACCTTTCAATTCAACACACCTTTAAAAGTAAGTATGAACCTGACAGTGAAAAAATAATTTTTTTTAAAGAATTGTGACAATGAAAAAGCCTAACATTAATATTTTCTCTTACTAGATTAATTACATACAGTCATCCAATCACAAACATAATAAATCTGCCTTCTGATGCTGAGTGGCTATGGCCTATTTATTGCCTTCCGACATACAAACATTTATGTTTTCATTACTTCCAAACTAGCACTCACCTGGATCTAAAGTTATCCTTTTTGCCTACTAAGTTTAAATATACTTTTCTATGCTGAATTAGCTCAACAAAAAACACAGTTTACATTGTACATATCTCAGTAATATAGTTTTGTAAAGATCGGAAATTGTTGAAATCGTTAAATACCCAGACCCACTTTCGCCTCCTTCAGGAAAAAAATTAAATCAATATAATTGAAATTTTCTGATAGCGGGAGTTCCTTCAAATGCCCGTAAGAAACTGATCTCGAGTCTTTGGGACGCTCTGAGTTGAGTGGATGTATCTTCAGAAAGGAAAAGACTTCTGGAATATAAATTTGCGTCGTTGTCGGCTCCTGCAGAACTTTAATGTGTATTTAAAAGACAATGTATTCATGTATCAACTGCACAAGCCAATACGTTTTTAAAGCTCGTCCGAAATATAATGAGTTATTTGGAATCTCCTGTGACTATTGTAAGTTACATCATGCATAAACTGAGCTTGAAATAACACTATTGAATGCCATGCAATGGCACTAACTCAATGAAATGTGTTGTATTGCATCGATTGCATCCGTTTTCTAAAAGATGCGCCTAAACTCGAAAAGGCGCTTTCTATAAAATAAAAGCTATTCTCATCAGTCAATTAAAAGCAGTAATGAAAGAAAAAGAACAGGATTCTAATACGAAAATGGAAAATGTTAATGATGATGGAAACATTAAGCAAAGAAAAATAGTTGTACTCAAGATCTATAGAGACCAACTTACGAAATATTTAAATTCAGAGAGGAATTAGCTACATATACGCTGTATTCCATCTAATAATGGTTTATTGACCCTACTGGGCCAACTGAACTTGTGACCCAACTTTTTGAAAAAAATAAATTTTTAGTGAATGATTGAAGTTCAAAGTTAATTTTTACCTCTGTTATACAAATATAAATATAACACCTTTTTCAAAACTTTAAAGTGTTAAAGTTATGTGTAAACCATTTTCAGGGTTTAAGATTGTAGCTTAAAGTTTTGAAAGTTAAATTAACAGTTAGTGATTTCGTTGTAGTTTTGATATACAGGGTGTGGAAAATATTTATCTGACCATAGCCAAGTGACGAGTTAGAAAGAGTTGAAAATGCAGAAGAATCGAAAATCCAACAGATGGAAATAAGTTGACTAGTGGGTATGGGCCACTTCCATACAGAACGCAATGACGCATGCGACACTATCACGTTCTTAGACCAAGTTATTCATCAAATCAAGCGATATGAGAACCGATGACACTAATGACAGGTATGAGGGGCGCATATCGTTGCTATGTGTTTTCAATGGTAGGAATAGGTTTGTGGTGGGAAAAGAACATCTAGTTCTGTTCGATCTCTGATTAAATTTACTCAGGAACTACTAGGAAATAATGAAATTATTGACACCGAATCATTCACGAAGCATTATTTGTCCTAAATCGATATTTGCACCTATTGTACTATAGATTCAGATCTAGGTGGTGCAATGATAGTGTTAGTTTTTCCCGTGGGTTCTGAACGAAATTACAACTTTAACTACCACTGTACACACTTTAACACACTAGACACTAAACTACTCTTATAACATTACAACTAATAGCTCTTTACAATTCAAAACTCAATGCTTAACAAACTACAACTCGCCGCTATCCGCTATTTATATACAATCTAAATTCTAAAGTCTATCAAAAATAGTGGTGTGTTGGTCCCAATCTTTCTGATGTTCATCTACGACCTTTGACAAATGTTCTTCAATGGTCTTGTTAAACCTTTCAACCATGCCGTCTGATTGTGGATGTAAGGCTTCGTGTTTTCTGGATGTTGAGTAAATAACAGATTTTCTGGAAAACCTTGGATTCGAAGTTGCGTCCTTGATTTAAGTGCAGCTGTAACGGAACACCAAATCTGCTAAATGTTATTCACGAGGACCTCTGCTATGGTAACAGCTTCTTGATTGGGGGATTGCAAATACTTCAGGCCATTTACTGAAGTAGTCAATTGCCACTAAGAGGTACTTGTTACCATTATTTGTTTTTGGAAAAGGGCCAGCTACGTCAATGGCGATACGTTCAAACGGTAGACCCACATTATACTGTTTTATTTTTCCCCTAAATCTTCTTTTGGGTCCTTGACTGGCGGCACAGGTTGAGCACTGCCGACACCACGATTTCACATCCTGGTAGTAGTTGACCCAGTAAGATCTGTCGCGGATCTTGTCAATCGTTTTGTTCACTCCGAGATAAGCACCAGATTTTCCATTATGAACTTCTTCCAGAACTTCCGATATGTTCCTCCTTGGTACCACTAACTGGGTCTTCACTACTTTTCCATCGACGCTTTCCCAGGCTCGTTTAATAAGCCCATTTCCCACCACCAGGGAGTCCCACTGAGTCCACAGTTTTAAAAGCAAATCCTTCAGTTGAAATATGTATCCAGCTTGGTCTTGGACTGGTTACCCACGCACGGGCTAGCAAGTGGATATTACATCTCCTTTATTGATTTTGATGGAATTGGATGAAATATTTGTTATCCTTATCGGTATTTCGCCGGCGGGTTTGACTAGTGCTTTGCCTACGACGTGTTGGCAAGGCATATCGTGGTGTTGGATAAGTCCAACGCAGTCTCCAAAATCCTTCTCCATTTCCCAAAAATTATCTGCTCCGTATTTAGGCTTATTCTGACAGTACATGCCGCCACTACTTTAGTCGGTGTGCCTCGTCTGTTTTGGTAAGGATGAACTACTCTTCGGCGCCAAACTTCAAAAGGTTAAATTTATTGTCAAAAGAAAATTAAATGAAAATATATTTCAGGTACTTGATAGACAATATCATTCCTTGCGTCACAGGGATATAAACAAAACTTACATTTAACAATTACTTACGCTCAATAATTAAATGTTGCTAGTCCATACATAAGACAACTAACTACGAGTACATTTTAAAGTAAATACAAGTACATTATAAACTATTGATCACAATTCATCGTCAGCTTTTATGATTACACACATACCCTGCTACTGAGATCAGAAAAAATATAATAAAATTACAAATTACCACAGTTCAAAAATTCATGGAAGCTATAAAAGGCCTTTTGTAATAAAAACCCTCTAATCGCCGATCTAAATGCAAGTGGCAATTGTTTGACATAAAGTAGCAGCCTATTATAGAAGAGTGGGGCATAATAATTCAGAATGAAACGCGATCGTTTTAGTATCAAGAATTCAATTCTAATATCGCAACCAACTCTCGTTGGATATTGATGATACATGTTGTTCTGATTGTAAGAAGTGATGTGTGAATGGCAGTAAAGGAGGCTTTCATAGATATACCTAGCTGGTGTAATGAAAATGTTATGGTCAATAAAAGCCTGCCTAAGATCCTCCCTGAAACCTCTACCGGTTACAACCCTTAGGGCTCTTCTTTGCAATTTAAAGATTCGCTCAATATGGGATGAGTGACCCCAGACCAGAATACCGTATGTTGCTGAGGATTGAAATATTGAATGGAAGGTCTGAAGTAACGCTGGAAATGAGAAAATCCTTGTCAAGTTTCTCAATAAAAACACACTGCTGGACAATCTTCCTGAAATGGAGCCGACATGCTGCTCAAAAGTCAATCTAGGATCAAGCATGATAATGATACCCAAAAACTTTGATGACACTGGGTTATCCTCAGGTAAATATCTCATTCCAAAATACATTGAGACCCTTTTAAAAGCATTTAGAGACATTTTAATTCCTATGAACCATTCATTTAGTAACTGCAAGTTGAAACTAAGTGATAATGACAAGTCGCCAAGCATGTAACCAGTTTCGAAGAGAGTTGTTTCATCAGCAAACAACCACAGAGCAAGATTATGTGAAGCCGTCACTATGTCATTTACATATATTAAGAAGAGAAGTGGACCCAGTACTGACCCTTGTGGAATACCGTGATAAATGCTCCTGGGCGCTGAAAGCTCACCATTAAACATAGTTTGCTGTTGTCTCTGCGTCAAATAAGATCTCAGCAGATCTACACCACTCTCATCAAATCCATAGTGTTCCAACTTTTTCAGCAGTAGCATATGATCTACACAATCGAAGGACCCCCCACATACTGACCATCCTCAAAAGCCCCGATCAGGCAGTCCAACAAGTTAAGCAGTGCAAGGGTTGTAGATTTTTTTGCCCTAAAGCCATACTGGCGGTTTATAAATAGTTTATTATCCCCAAAAAAAATGCAAATTTGGATTTTGAGAGTAGAAACTCAAATTTTTTTCCAAAAAGAGGTATCAAAGAAATTGGACGATAGTTTCCTGCAGCCTTTCTTGAACACTGGAATTACCTTTGACAACTTACAACAGGCGAGAGTTGCCGTTTCTAATGCTTTGATTGTATAATTTAGTTAACAGTACAATCAGTTGACTCTTCAATTGTTTTATCACTATCATATTAATGTCATATATGTCTTTAGAATGATTGATTTTCATATTGTTGATAGCATCCCTAACATTATTAAAGCTTACTTCCGAGAAAGAGAATATTAGATTTGGTATCCCAGTCTGTATTTTTAAGAAATCATCCGCGGAATGGTTTATATTTGGTAAAACCTGCATCAACTTCTCAGCAATGCCTGTAGAGAACCCATTAAAGTCATCAGCATTGATATTACCCAATTCCTCAGATTTTCTTGGGATACCACCCACTGCATTTATGATTTCCCAAGATGATTTCACCTTGTTGTTAGAATTTTGAATATATTTCGTATGTTGACCGATGAGGTCCATCCCTAAAATATGTCGGCTACTAACACCGTGTGGTGCAATTTAATTCTTCCAAGTTGAAGTTCAATATCCATTTCCCCAAGTACTTCAGCTGTCTCACCGGTAACCATACGTAAAACTATATTCTTTGATATGGGTAGAACTTCTACTTTATTGACTTTGTTGGACTTTATCAAAGATACCGCCGCACCAGTGTCAACAATAATTGTCATGGCTCTTCCGTTGATCTTTCCTTTAATAGTTATGCTGTCGGCGGCTTTTCCTAGGCTTTTTATGGAGACAATCCTGGGGGGCTTTATTTTCTTTAGTCAACACCCGCTCCGCAATGTTGACTAAATGAAGTTTTCCTGGTTTGACTTTAAGGCCCTAGCGTCTCTGGATCGAGATCTACATCGTAGTTGTACTCGGTAGTCGCTTTTGAAATGCCGAGTCTTGCCAGATTTATAGCACTGATTTGAGGCATTTCGGTTGCGTGGCCTATCTTCCGGAATCTCCCCGTGGCCTGAAGAACTTTCGTTAATTTCTTCAAAATTTCGCCCATCTCAGTTAATTCGCAGCTGTTTGCCGGCTTTTCCTCCTGGATAGATACGGCCCTGGTTTTTGGATTAGAGATGTTACAGGCCGCGTCGATTTCTAGGGCTCTACCCAAAGCTTCACTGCTGTTATCAAATTTGGCTAGACGTAGCATTTTCTGAGTTTCTAGATCTCTGATACTATCCACGAAATATTGGGCAGCAAGTCCTTCTTGAAATTCTTGTGTTGCTCGCGGGTAGGCCAATTGAATGAGATGTCTAACGTCTGCCTCAAACTCTTGCAGGTTTTCACCAGCCTTCTGATGTTGGGACTTTACTTGTGTCCGATACAGTTGGCTTCTGTGTTGGTCTCCAAATCGTCTCTCCAGGACAGCTACAAATATGTCATATTTCCCTTGCTGGCTGATGGGAATGGTCTGTAGTAGTTCCAGGGCAGATCCACGAAGCGCTACCACTAGTGATGTAGCCATTTCGTCGTTATTCCAACCGTTGGCAACAGCAGTGGCTTCAAATTGTCTTCTGTACATTGTCCACGATGTTTGACCGTCATACGCTGGAGGGTTGATATTTTGTTCTGTGGCGAATACACTCTCGGGTTCTTGATGTTTTAGCCTGGTAACTTCTGCACGTCTAATACTTCTTTTTAAAATTTCTCATTTTGCCCGTTCAATAATTTCTGTAATTTTTCTTGCTCGCCTACAATTACATCCAGCATCCATTTCTGAAGCTGGTCATGCTCTATTTGCATTTTATCTTCTTGGTCTTGTAAAATTTTCTGAAGCCGGTCCTGTTCTGCTTGCCTTTTATCTTCTTAGTCTTGTAAAATTTCCTGAAGCCGGTCCTGTTCTGCTTGCTTTCTACGTTCATCCTCTTTCCTCCGCTTGCTTTTTATCTTCTTGATCTTGAAATATTTTCTATCCTGTTCTGCTTGCCTCTCAGCATTTAGATTTTCCATGAAAACATTTTATTTATTTGCTTCATTTCTGCCATTAGTTGCCTTGTATTGACCATAGAATGTCATAAAATGTTCACAGAATCCACCAATCAAAACGGTCTCGTTGACGTACTTGTACGCTCTTCTCTCCTTGAAGAATATTTCAAAGTCCGGTCCCTTCACAATTCAAGTTCTGACACTAAATGTTACGTTTTTTACGTGGGTTCTGAACGAAATTTCAATTTTTACCACTTTAAACTAATACTCTCTTTAGTCTCTACCACTGTATACAATTAAACACACTAAACCACTCTTATAATTGTCCAACTAATAGCTCTACAATTCAACACTCAATGATTAACTAACTACAACTCGCTGCTATCCGCTATTTATATACAATCTAAAGTCTATCACGAATAATACTCCCGGAGAAGCGAAGCCACTCTATAATATTCTCGACCAAGGAATCGAGAGAATTCCACTTCTTGAATCTTCGCGGCCGGTGATGACTCATACGTGAGCGCGACAAGGCTAGTTCTATAGGGTAGCACAAAAACATTCGGATGGTTGCTAGCCGTGACAATAGTATTTACATAAACACAAATGTGTCGGCGTCAACTGTATTTGATATATAAATGAACAAATTACGTTTAGACCTTTACCTTCACATTCAGTAGACATTTCATGAAGTCTTTTCTCGTCCGTCTCCACGTGAAGATTGTTCAAATACGCTTTCACCCTTCTCACCATTTGAGATTCTTCAAACATCTTTTTCGGATTGGGCGCGGCAGTTGACTTCTTCCGTCGTTTCACGGTAGCTTGTCCTAAAATGATATAGATTTTATTCATAGATTGATTACCTTTTTAATTTCACTGAAGGAACAAGATTCAATTTAAACAAACTTTTAATAATATTCACAAACAGTATTCTCTATAATCATAAACTATGCGACAGTATCAGAGGGATAACTGAATTGGTGAATTTTTATTGATTTATCTGCAGTACAACTTAACGATATGAAAAATAAACATTTTCAATGTTTCAAAAAATATTTGTATATAAATTAAAATTTGTTTTGCTGAAGCATGGTAACGAAGAATAAATATCTGACTTCTAAATGGCATCGCAATGTCAAACATCAGGAAAACAAACACTTAATAAACTCTTGGCTGGTAGGCCAAGTCTTAAAAAATTATTGCCTAGTTGCATCAGTAGATAAAATATCAAATAAAGAGCCATTGAGAATACACTCTCCTATCATAGACTACAACGTATTATTACGGCTACATAACTACCTTTAAATAAACACTATAGAGATCCTTGGAATTCATTCAACGAACTACATAGGTCTTGAAAATGATATTCAAAAAACAATCGCAGAGAAAAATTCATAAAATAACAAAGGATTTACATCCACCTTATGGAAAAGATATACATTATTATTAAAATGACGATCCACACCTTTACAGGATGGGAATCGAGGACCCAAACTCGCGAGCCTAGGGAATGTGCAGCACATTCTTTTTGAATGTCAGTGATATACATATAACCTAACCTGAATGAAGTCCTTGTAAAAATATGATACAAATTCTGTATTATGCTATGTGTTATAATACATATAATGGATAGGAGTTTCTCTGGAACTATTCGGTTAGCATTCAAATAACTAGATTACTAGATCCGATTAAGCGCTAAATTGCTCAAAAACCAATACAGGGATAATACTAACCTTGAGTATGATACTGAGATGTTGCCGTTGTCATCTGGTTTAGAGCTACCATGGCGTTGCTAGCGGGTTGGCCACCTAACTCCAACATGGTCAGCAAGTCATAGGGACTACTGCACATGTTGCTAAGCGATCGTACTTCTTTAGCGATCATACGGAGTTTTTCGAAGTTCACTAGGCCTTCGACGTGGGAGTTGTTTCCGTCGTGTATAAACGTTAGATCCTTTTTCACCACAGGATAAAATGGAATCTGTTGGCAGAATGTGCGAGTGCTTAGATATTGATCAATGTTGGCAATAAAATTAAGTCAGACCTCATTTTAAACAAGAAATATGCAAACTCAGAGGAGTCAACAATTGCAAATTTTTAATAACTGCAAGGATTATGCATTAATTTTCGATGATGTGGTGATGATTCGACTAAGCATTCTAGAAAATTCAAATCGTTGCAGCGCTTTTTTTATATTTCTCTGCTTAATTTCAATCATTGAACAAGTTCATAACCATTTCATTCAACAACCACTATTATCCCTATAAAATACAATACACTTTCTCATATTTTTTTATAAGCAATTTGTCTCACAGGAATAATGTGAGATAATCCAGTTCAAAATAGGACCTTGTACCAATTTTACGGCAGATCGAGAAAATCCAAATAAAGGTTTGTTGTTTACGGCTTCATGATTGCAAACGGGGTTTCGTTTATTACGACCCAGAAGCGGGGTACAATTGTTCTTCAAAAGTATTTTAAGAACAATTCCCATATATCTAATAAAACCCGAATAAAATAAGCAGCATTAGTATTTTTTTTTAATTATTAAGTGATTTTTTACATTAATAATATAATAATTCATAAAGTGTATGTTTAATTTCTTATTCTAGTTACTTTTGGATTTGTAATTCACCCTTTTCTGCACATTAACATAAGAAACCTAGCAATTATTTCGAATGTGCATTTTGTTGCCCTTTTTAGTCTATAAATCTCACTAAGGAATCATGCTCTACGTTTTCAGTTTTGAATTAATTCGAAAATGCTGAATTTTTGTCTAGAAGAGATGCACTGAATATTAATTTTACAATCGCAAAGTTTGGCGGAAACCTTGGCTACAATAATGTTTTGAAAAAATCGAAAAAAAAAAGATAATTAAATATAGCTGCTGTGTGAACACACTTTTATTGAACTTAAAAATATTTAAATAAAAAATAAACTGGCAATATAGGCAATCTAAAAATATATATATAAATGCACAAAAATACACATACTTATTCAAGATATAACAACAGAAAATAGTTTAAATACTCATATCAACTTTTTAATAAAGACAATGGGCAATAATTAGTCGGAAATACGCAAGATCTAAGAATAAAAATCATAGGTCACCTTGCAACCAAATCCGAGTACTAAATGAATATAGCATCTGGCATAAAGTTTGCAATGCATGGAGAAACAGATATTAACGTAATGTAAAAACTATTGAGTCCCATTTCTGCATGTCTGATAACCTTAATTTTTTTTTGGTATATATGATGACATCATAAATGGTTTGGCGAAGAATTTAGACAACAAACACGATGGAAGGATCGGGACAAACAACAACCGACACTCATACAATGTATTACAGAGGTAATAATCACCCCCACCATAGATGTGGAGTCGCTTTTATTATTTCCAACAAACTGAAAAGATCAGTTATTGAATTTATACCAATTTCGGATAGAATCGCTTTACTGCAGTTGCAAGGCGATCTAACAAGAATTAACATACTTCAGGTATATGCTCCAACAGTTGATAAAGATGATGATGTGATTCGACCATGAGTTACAGAACGGGTTAAAATCCTGCAAAAAACATGAAGTGAATATTACCATGGGAGATTTTAATGCCAAGATCGGTCGGGGAAGAGCAGAAGCAGACTTCGGGCTGGGAGTTCGTAATGAGCAAGGTGACAGTCTTGTTGAATTCTGTCAGGATAATGAATTAGTAGTGATGAACACCTTTTTTAAATTACCACACAGACGACTTTATACCTGGAAATCGCCCCAAGATTCTTCTGAGAACATTGTTAGAAACCAAATTGGTTTCACCTTAATTAACAACCGTTTCAAAAATAGATGTAAATCAGCAACACATATCCAGGAGCTGATATCTTCTCTGATCACGGCCTTCTGGTTGCTCAAATAAAGGTTAAATTAAAAACGTTAAAGAGAAGAATTGTGCCCAGGTATGATCTGACAAAACTCAAGAGAACCAGCTACAAGAACAACGAGCTCAGAACAACTTAAAGAAGAGCTGACGGTAACTAACACCTCAGGAGACACAAATAATACATGGCTGCATCTTAGGCAGACTGTCGCACATATTACGAATCAACATCTTTCCAGTGCCCAATACAGACAAAAGAAACAGGAATGGATGACGGATGATATTCTGAACCTAATCGATCAACGTAGAGATTATAAATTTTATAATCGCGATCGATACAGGGCCATCCACCATGAAATTCAAAGGAAGTGCAAAATCGCAAAGGAAGAATGGTTAAATGGTAAGTGTCAGGAGATGGGAATAATTACAGAGGAAGCATGACTCATTCAACCTGCACTATAAAATAAAAGAAACACTGGGAATGAACAGGAAACGTTCAAATGGCAATTTAAGCAGAGACAATAATACCGTCATAACAGATATAAAGGAGAAATTACAAGCATGGAAACATTACATTCAGCATCTATTTAAGGATGACAGACCTGAACAACATGGTTTTGAAGAGAGGCGAGTACTGGTCCAAACATCTTAAAAGAGGAAATTATACAGGCCATCCGTCAGTCAAAAAACGGTAAAGCTGCAGGCCCTATGTGGATATTCTTAAACTAGCAGTGGATAGTGTCGCCAGGGTTCTCACCGATTTGTTCAACACCATATACATCTCAGGAAGAATACCACAGGACTGGTTGAAGTCCACTTTTATCACGTTGCCAAAAAAAGCTAATTCCAAACACTGCTCAGAGTATCGTACTATAAGCCTTATGAGCCATGTACTAAAACTATTTCTGAAGGTCATTCACAACAGAATATATAAAAAGTGTGAAGAAACTGTCTCAGACACACAGTTTGGTTTCAGTAGTGGTCTTGGAACAAGAGATGCTCTCTTTAGCATACAGGTTCTGGTTCAGAGATGCTTGGATATGAATAGACCAGTATACATGTGTTTTATAGATTATGAGAAGGCTTTTGATAGGGTACAACATTCTAAAATGATACAAAACATTCAAAACATCGGGCTAGATCAGCGTGACGTAAGAATTATCGCTAATCTATATTGGAATCAACGAGCTTCTGTTCAGGTGGAGAACCAAGTATCGGATGAGATAGAAATTCAGAGAGGAGTCAGGCAGAGCTGCGTGCTTTCCCCATTATTGTTTAATATCTACTCTGAGTCTATTTTGGCCGAGGCTTTGTCTGAAAACGAAAGGGAAATTTACGTAAATGGTGTACCAATAAATAACATCCGCTACGCTGATGATACAGTGTTATTGAGCAGTTCTTCTGAGGATCTGCAATGGTTACTAACAAGAATTAACCAAGCTAGTAATGCCAGTGGTTTAACACCAAATTTAAAGACCAAATTTATAATAGTCAGCAAGCAAAATATTGGGAATGTACAATTGTCAGTTGGCCAAGAAATGATAGAGAGAATTGATTACTATGAATACCTCAGATGTTACCTAAACAGTGAATGGGACATTGGACAAGAAATACGGATCCGCATTGAAAAAGCCAGAAGTGCATTTAACAAAATGAGACAGCTTCTCACGTGTAGACAACTGAATCTAAGTTTAAGACTACGCCTGGCCAAATGCTACATAAGTCCCATTTTGCTTTATGGACTAGAGGGATGGACACCGTTGGATCGGCATTGCAAAAATATTGAGGCCTTTGAAATTTGGGTTTATCGTCGTATACTTAGGATTTCCTGGACTGATAGAGTACGCAATGCTGATGTCTTGTTGCGTCTAAATACAACGACCGAGATCTTAAACACAGTGAAGCGACGCAAACTAGAATACTTCGGACATGTTATGAGAGGCGAGAAATACCGCTTCCTTTAACTAATAATACATGGAAAAATAGAAGGGCGACAAGCACCAGGACGAAGACGGACATCGTGGCTTAAGAACTGAGAGAGTGGTATGGAAAAAGTACCAGATCCGTATTTCGCGCAGCGGTATCCAAAATACAGATAGTCAGAATGATCACTAACTTTCAGTAGAAGACGGCACCAGAAGAAGAAAATCCAATATACAAAGTTTTAAGTAAATACTAAAACAAGTTATTAATACCTTTTCACTTTGAAATAACTTCGCTCAACTAAAAGTCGTCATATTACATTACAAGTGATAAATTAACAGTCACAATCAGGGAGGTAGAATGAAAAATACTTTATGTCATAAAATAGGGCTTTTAATTTAAAAAACTACTGAAAACTTTACTTTAAGAGTTAATATATTCAAATTACTTGAGGGTTCTTCAATATTCAGAGAGTTCTTCAGCCGAGTGCATAATCAGGAAACATTTTTTAACTCTAGCTCCCTCACAGACCTATCCAGCGTAGTTCGCAAGTTAATTTATCACTATAAATATAAAATGACGATATTTAGCACCCAGGATATTTCTATCCTACAAAACATCAAAAACCTGCCGATATTTACATTTAATTGAAAATTCTCTTTAATTTAAACCCACATTAAACATAAATAAAAAGCAGCAGGTATTAGCAATAGCTTTTAGACATCTATATACACAACTCAGATAGATAGATCTCTCCAAATAAAAACGTTGCATAATTGAAAAATAGGTGTATCACATTAAGCAATCATGTGTAGGAATAAACACGCAAAAACATGTAATAATTAATTCCAAACAACAACAAAAAGTGGCCTTAATTGATTATACAAAGAGAACAAGTTTCTAACAAATGGTTGTATGAGATCAACATCTACAGGCAACACAACAATGAAATAGTGTAGGTTGTACAAAAACAAGTAAATAAAAATATATTGGAGGAAAAAACTACACTGAACTTACAATATGGTTTAGTATCAGATAATTCTAAAAAGAATCAAAACAAAGCATATAAGATATCGTTGTTCCTTTTATTGTGTTGAAATAGAGAGCCTCAATTAATACTGTATCTATATCTCTACTCTACAAAATAGTTGAATAAAGCTGAATGATTTGATTACAAGTTTCAAGTAGTAAATTGGATTAAAGTAAGATTTACACAAAATTGACAAATTCGCTAAATGGAAAATATAAAAATATTAAAATTAATTAGTAAATATATAGTTCGGTGATTCGGGAAAGAATTACTAATTATTTCATTTTATCATGACTTCCTTACATGCAATTGAGAACATCGAATTAAATACAGCCTGTGCCTTATTTGAACTACATGTATTTATATCTTGCTGTTTAAAGAAGTTAGATTATGGTCTATTAGAAAAACTATGCTGAAATAAATAACAAATCAGAATTCGATCTTAATACACTTTTATACCGGAAAATAACAAAAATTTTACATTTTGCGTTTCCAAGCGATATTCCAAAGTTAAAAACTGCAATCTTTCTCAGAAGTATTTCCGTAGGTCTCTAGTTTCATCTTTTAAACGGCATTAGTATCTTAGAAGTGGACATGGACTTTTCATCGCAATTCTTATGGAGCATATTTTTCCCATAAGAGAAAGGATTGAAAAGTATTAAATTAATTAATTTATAGCAAGTTTAATACATACCAATTTGGTTTTGGCAGACTAATTACTCTCACTGATAAGAGGTCGAATTAAAATCTTAGCAACCAAAATAAATTAATTAAAATTTTCCTTAATTTTGTTTTAATATTGATTGGTTATCAGATGATACATATTCATCTAAGTTAAAAAAAAATTTAAATGATTCAGGTTTTGTACAAAATGTAAATTCGGTTACGCATCCCACAAACCAAGGTGGTAGTCTAATTGACTTGGTTATTTCCAATAATAAAGCAGGTGTTACAGGGTGTCACGTTGTGGAAACACCTCGTATCAGTGATCATTATATTATACTCACTAAGATTGGCTTAAGTTCAGTTTGCACAGATAATATTGTTATATATACAAGAGGTAGAGTAGATTATGATAAAGTAAATAATGAACTATTAAGAATTACCTGGAATTATAAAAAAAATTCAGACATAAACTCAAAATATGTATATTTTTATAATAACATAATAAATGTTTTGAACCAAGTTGCACCAAAAACAGATAAAATTATTAAGGGAAAATATAAAGAATGGTTTAATGATAGAGTAAAGAATGCAATTAAAGAGCGGGATGACAGTTATAGAGCTTTTCAGTTAAACCAATCAACCCAAAATAAGGCTTATTACAGGAAATGTAGAAATAAAGCAGTCAAAACCATTGGAGAAGAAAAGAAACATTTTTATCAGGAAAAAATTGACATGTCGAAAAACAATCCCAAACAAATGTGAGAAACATTAGGGCTACCGATTCGATGTAAAAAGAAAAATAATATAGAAAAAGTAGAGATTGATAATGAAATTTTTACTAGCCCTACGGAAATAGCAAAAAATTTAAATAACTATTTTATTAACAGCATAGAAAATATTATAACCAATATAGATAATGGCAGCATTGATTCCAACCCAATGTCCTTGAAGAGTCAATCCGCAATACGTTTCAGCTACTTTCAATTAATTGATTTTGATTGTTTATATAACATAGTTTCTTCCTTGCCAAACACGATATCACAGCAGAATTTATTAAGACCTACCATAATATTAAAAATCCTCTCTTAAATTTAATAAATACTTCTTTGGAATGTGGTAAATTATCGACTTTGTTAAAAATCTCAACAATACTGCCAATTCAAAAAGTCAAGGGGTCTGTAAAGGCGGGTGATCTTAGACCTATTAATCTGTTGGCGACAATTGAAAAGATTATAGAAAAGGTGGTGTATTACCAGCTGATGGAGTACATTACTTTGAATAATATTTTAATGGTAAATCAGTCGGGATTTAGAAAGGGGCATAGCTGTGAAACAGCAATTCAAAATATACTATATGATTGGAAGAATCTTCTAGATGGCAATTATGTCATAGGAGCAGTATTTTTGGATTTACAGCGCGCGACAGAAACATATTAATAAAAAAAATTACAGGCTTATGGAATTGTGGATGGGGCACTCGATTGGTTGGTGGATTATTTGGATAATAGGAAACAGGTAACAAAAATCGATCGCACTGTGTCAACGAAAAAAAACAAATAGTTATGGCGTCCCTCAAGGTAGTACTCTTGGCCCATTATTGTTCTCGCTGTATATCAATGACATAGGTTCGGTAATTGAAGAATGCTCAATCCACTTGTTTGCTGATGATACACTGCTTAAAAGATCTTAAAAGTTTAATACATCAAATTAAATTGGAACTTCAGCAAGTGCAGTTATGGTTAAGTAATAACAGTTTAAAACTTAATGTTAAGAAAACAAAATTTATGTTGATTGGTTGTTCCGGTTACCAGAATCAATATCAAAATAATCAAAATGGACTAAAAGTTCAAATAGGTACGGACTGCATAGAGGTAGTTAAACAAGTTAAGTACTTGGGTTTTATAATTGAAAATTCGTTGACATTTAAGGAACATATTCTGTATATTATTAACAAAGTATCAAGACATGTAACGAGTATCCACATCACTATCTGAGTGGACTAAAATTACAATATATAATACGCTGATTTTACCACACATAGTATATAGTGCAATAATACTTTTCATGGCCAACCAAAATGAGATAAGCCGTCTTCAAAAATTACAAAATAGGGCTATGCGAATAATATTGAAGAAAGGGAGAGCGAGAGACACTCATATAACTGATATGCTGGAAAAATTAAATTGGGTCTCAATCGAAAAGTTCATTAAGTATCTAACCATGATTGTTGTGTATAGGATAAAGAATGGACTGACACCAGACTATTTGACAAATAAATTAATTACATATAGAGCTATTCATGAACATTTAACAAGAAATAGAGACAATTTTTATGTTACAAGGAAAAATAGAGCTCATTCTGAAAAAACTGTGCATCACAAGGGGCTAATAAGTTTTACCAACCATTAGACTATTTAAGGAGAGGCTAAGGGACTAATTGTGGGGAGAGCGATGCAGTTGAACAACTGAATGTTGCATGTATTTTAGGTAGTTGCATATGGTCACTTTGACTCGCAGATAAGCGGATTTCTATGTTAACAATTTAATAATGTTAGCGTATACTTTTTAATTTATATTTTGTAATATTGTACTCACATATTTGTATTAGACTTGTCTAAATAAAGAGATTTATTATTATTATTATTAAAACATTATGGGAAATTTTGGCACAAAACCTTCTTCAGTTTCAAAATACTTAAAAGTGTATAGATTATTAATTAGTAGTTCTTCCCAGAACAGATATTATTAGGGAGATAATCGATATTTGTACTTACAATTGGAGGTTGAGTTTGCTCAGCACTGACTAGCTGACGATACTTGCTCATGTTTCTCGATGGGTCCATAAGCTGTTGCAGATCGTTAAATATCCTTTGATATTTACCAGGTAACTTGTCCCACGTTTGTCTTAATCGAGTCACAGCCCCATGTCCCAAACCACTCACGATTGCGAACATTGAATTGAAATTTTTACATTCTTTACATTGTCCTGAAAAATAATTTATTAGCATTAAAAATCATAAACCCAGAACACACTTCTTAAACATTTCTACATATGAATTATTAGTTTCATGGGGCATTTTTAGGAGATATTCTACGATATCTAAGCAAATGGGAGAAATTTTGCCTGACACCCTCCACTTTAACAAGGCAGGGATCCAAGTTTGCTACAAAAAACAGTAACTCTTTACAGACCATAGCGTGCAATGCCAGTTAGAGTAGGGTAGACAAACATTTAAAAAGGTAAGAATCACTTACCATGATTGACCAAAATATGACCTCATTCGGGTTAGTATAGTATAAGTATTAGTATATCAGTCAATAATCGAATATTTCTTTGATGCGATAGACAAATTATTTGAGTCTGCATAATCGGTCATGTTCCACACATTTTTGTCTTTGGAAAATAAAACATATGACAAACAGTAAATTTTTCTCGTGTATACAACTACGGAGCCACCCGGAAGTTCGAATACACCCAAATTGGTGTACTGACAAGCAGTACTTCTGAGCTCCATAAGAATTTGTATTAATCAGCTGCAACTGCTTTGCTTTGTTTTTAAATACGATGCTTACTTACATAGAAGAGCAGAGGGAAACTTAACTAAAATTACCTCTTGAGAAGACTGAGATGGTATAATAATTTTTTTTATCAAAGAAATATATCATTAGAAGAAGAAAAGTGTGCAAAGAACTGTGAACTGTGCGTAGCAAGTGCTATACTTATGTAACAAATCATAAGCTCATATTTATGGTAAGGTAATGCAAATTATTTACTTATTTATTTACGGGAACTCCATTTTTGCAGTTTTTACAACAATAATAAAATATATATAATAATATGGCTGAAGCAATATCACAACATACAAATAACCCTATACTAGTTCCACAATTCTAGAAATATGTTTTTTAACTGGTAAAATTTAAATCTAAATGGATCGATATCATATTTATTGTACAATTTACACATAAGGGTGAGAGGGTGGTGCATGACGTAATTTGTGCTGTTGGTAGGAATGTAGAAAAGAACATTATTTCTAGTTCGACGTGTGGTCGCAAAGGTAGTTGAATCTAGCAAACGTTCACAATTAATACTGCCCACGAACAACTTATAGAAAAAGCAAATGGAAGACTGAGCTCTTCTGGACTCCAATGTATGAATCTTAAGGCGATCCAACACAGGCCCATAATTAATATAGTATGAACAACAATTTTAAAACGTCACGCAAAAACCTGCCCTAAATACCCTCCAGAGCGGCTATATGTACTTGATGATATGGAGATCATACCACAGAGGCATACTCCAAGAGACGAGGGAGCAATACAATAATTTAAGAGCATTCATAGACAAATCCGCGCTCTCTCGCGTCACAAGACCAAGCATACATATAGCGTTATTAACTACCATATTGTAGTGCTCTTGAAAGTTAAGCTTGGAGTCCAGAATCACGCCGAAATCCCTTATTGAACTTCTAACAATCAGTGCTCGATCACCCAATATATAAATATTTCTTATAAGCGCTGTTTTCCGAGAAAAATGTATATGAAACACTTATGAATGTTCAACTGAACTCCATTATCTTGGCACCAACCGCTCAGTCTATCCAGATCACTTTGTATTAACATGCAGTGCGATGGTTCCGAAACCCTTCCAAACAACTTTAAATCGTCAGCGAATAATAAAAATTTCGAATTGACAATCGCACTACCAATATCATTCATAAATAAATTAAACAATAAAGGTGCACAGTGAGAGCCCTGCGGCACCCCCGATGCTACCTTTATTACAACCGACAAAATGTTAATCCCAACATACTGAGAACGATCACTCAGAAAGCTTGCAAACCAGTCAACCAAGACATCACCAAAGCCCAGAGCTCTAAGCTTAGCCACCAACATTTTATGGCTAACCTTTTCGAACGCATAGGAAAATTCGGTGTAAATACTCTCAACTTGAAGTCCGTTCTTCAAGGCGTTCAGCAAGTAATTCTTGTAAACCAATAGATTAGTGGTCGTGGATCTACCCTCAGTAATCCCGTGTTGTTCAGGTATAAAATAAGATGTTTGCAAGCTGAAGCAAGTACATTGCATATTAAGGAATCAAAAAGTTTCGGAATGGCTGAACGGTAATTTTGTACATCAGCTCGATTTCGAGCTTTAAATATTGGAGTGATAAAGCTTATTTTTCAGTAATCTGGAAAACACCCGTTCGTAATGATAAAGAGAATAAATGAACCAGATGTTTACTCAGAGTACACACGCACGCCTTCAACAAGAAGGAAGGTACACCATCAGGCCCGTATGGGCAAGTGCCTTCATATTACTAATTCCATTTAACACGTCCAACAATGATAGCCTCACGTTTGGAAGATCTACAATTTCCGGAAAAGTATAAGAAGGTACATTGTAATTTTCATCTGCGTAAATTTTAGACACATTCTTAGCAAACAGATTTACAATTCCCTCCACCGTGTCTTCACTTATTTCGCCAAAAAACACAGATCTTGAGTAGCCACTGCTCTGTCTAATACTATTTAAATGCTTCCAGAACTGACCTGGATCTGAAATTAAGTTAGCATCAACCCTCTCAATATACTGATTATAGCACAGGTCACGCGAGGTTTTACACTGGTCACAAAGGTCAGAAAAAATGGTATAATCTTCGAGAGAGCCTGTTCTTCCAAAGTGTGCATGTGTTACCTTCTTTTTAATTATAAGACTCAATTCTCCTGAAAACCACACAGGGAATGTGGAGGACTTAAAGCGCTTAATAGGTACAAAAGCTTCAATTCCACTATAAATAATGTCATAAAAAGCCAGAGCATCATTTATTGCATTAATATCACAAGATTTAAAGTCGTAGTAATAAATATCAGTAATAATTTTATCATTATCCTGAATAGATAGGGAAAACTCATATGCAAAATGTCTATCCACAACATTAGATAAAGGATCCAAAGCTTTCCGAACTATAACTGAGCCTTCCCTAGTAAAAACTAAGTCTAAAAATGAAGAACCATAATTAGTCCTATGGGTACCGAGGGAGAAGATTTCACACTTCCTAAGAGCTCGCGATGGTATTTTAAGAGATATTTGACTGAGAAGCTGAGGACAGTCAATATGACCATTAATTAACTTATATACAAGTTGCAGAGTCTTTGTCTGTCCTCAAGCGATGGAAGACAAAGGAGCCACCAGACCCCATCAAGATCATCTGCTGCACCAAGCCTGTAAGCACAACAGCTTAAAAACTTACGCTGGATTCCCTCCAGTTGAGCCTTTAGACATTGTAAAAAGGTACCACACAACTGAAGCATACTCCCAATGGGATCTAACCAGGGAGCAGTACAGTAAGCAAAGTGAGCTCACTGACAGGTCTTTAATTAACTAACCCAAACCCATTAGGTACATTGTTTACTTGCAATAAATTTAGAGTTATAATTTTTCGCAAAAATAAGAGCGGGAGATCTAACAATTCTATGGTATTACTGTCGGACACGGATCAAGTTGCATCTGGTAGATTAAAATCTATAACCAATTCACTATTTGGAAAACTCTCATGCAAATTCAGCAACTGCGCACTAGAATAAATCTCTGTGTTCGAGTTAGGTGGAATATAGATTGCGCCAAAAATATATTTTTTGGACTTAAGCGTTACCAAAACAAACAATTTTTCCACCTCTGAGGTCTCCAAAATAATTTGAGTAGCTTTAAAAGATTTACGTATTGCAATAAGCACACCTCCCCCTCTTACCAACTCAGTTCGAGCAGAGTCACGGTCACTTCTAAAAATGTTAAAATCAGTTAGATAAAATTCACTATCAATAATATCCTCATGTAGCCATGACGCTACTACCAGGATTACATCATAAGTACAACCCTTAATTGCATTAGAAATGGTCCTTATTTTTATGCGCGTGCCCCCCACATTGTGAAAATAACACTGAACATGAGTTACTAGTTTTTGAATTCACCTCTTTGGTGTACAGATGTAAGGTTCACCTAGCTTATATCTAATGACAAGATTTCTTTCACCATGACCAATTTTTTGATCCATTTCTTTCCTAACTATAGTGTACCTTTCAAATTCAAAACGCACAAGTACCTGTCGCGCTGTACCTTAGTTTGATCGGAGTTAATCCTTATAGGAGAATGCTTTAGTTTCAAATTATGTGAAAAGCCCGATTTACAAAAAATATAAAACATGATCGCAACTAAACTTAATCTGAAAACGTCAATACTCACGTGCAACTTTAATAAACTGCTTAATAATCTTCATTCGTCTCACTGGATTTTGCTCAGAACACACCTCACTGACCACCCAAAACATTTCCTTATTTACTAGAGCTTCAAACTGTTCCAACATCGGCGTTCCATATTTCGATTTGAGATGGAACAGGTCATCTATATATTCCGTCGGTTCAATTTGTCTAAATATACTAAAGTCTTGTAGGGTGAGTTGAATGGCCACCTAAAATAATAAAGAAAAACACATGTAGTAACAACAGTTTTATCCACAATGCCGAAACAGAATTTATGCAGTCGGCTAGGGTTAACATCATCAGGAGATTATTAAAACAGTTTTATTCGTCTCCTGGCGATGCTAGAATGGTTAGAGAAACGCCCTTCGAGTGCAAAAATAGCTGTAATGTAAGATTTTTAGGATAATTCTATTAACTATTATACTTAGTGGATAAAACTGTAAGTAATGTGTGACTAAGTGACATTATTCTGCAATATAAAAAACATTGGTTTTTTAATTCTAACTATCTCATAGCTAGATGGGGCTCTAAGCTCCCTCAAGGCCTCCAGAATTTAAGCTTGCACAAGTACATTTAACTGAAAAGGCAGTTTATTTCTTATGTAACATAAACGTGTACTGTCCTAGGAAAATTATATCACTTAAGAAAAAAATAAAAGGACGCATATTATAATATTATTTAACTGGGCATCGTAAAAAATTATCTGAGTGCATTAATCTTGACTACTTACTTCCACAGCGTTTAATTGCAAGAAATGCACAGCGCTCTCCCTCACTAGCTCGGGAGCCAACTCGTCAGGTACTAAAGTCTCGGTCACACCGTTCGTCTTCAAGTAGTATCGACTGCTCAATCCAATCCGTTCCGCCAAATTCTGCAGCTGATCGGGCAGTCGCCGCTGCTTGATCGTCTGCGTATCCGTTACGGAAACCTCACAAAGGCTGAAATTCGAACTAGGGTCAGTCATGCCAAACTCTTGAAGGGCCAGCATCACCACCTCGTGGGCCGTCGTTTCTTTGTGAATAAGAAGGTATTTGTAGCTCTGGTCGGGTTTGTACACCTGTTCATAAACAACGAAAGATAAAAGGTGGTATCAAACAGATTGATACTTTTCTATATAAAAAGCCAGACGACCTGGCATGGCAGTTACAGCACATCCATATTCAATCTATGTTATTAAAACGACGACTATCAATGCCTAAATATATTCCAGTAACATTTTACTAAGTTTTTTTAACTTATGATTTAAAATTACTTATTTAATTAATTATTAATCATGCCTTTAAAAAGAATATTTTGTAATGAGCATTGCAACTAAGCATTTAAACAAGTAGATTAGTACTAAAACAGAGTTTTATTCACAATACCAAAACAAAATATATTTTTTTTGCACTCGACGCGCGTTTCGCTAACCATGTTAGCTTCATCAGGAGATGATTTTAATCATCTCCTGATGATGCTAACATGGTTAGCGAATCGCGCGCCGAGTGAAAAAAAATTATTTTGTTTCGGTATTGTGGATAAAACTCTGTTTTAGTGCATGTTTCCGAAGGTTGGAAAACCCCAACTAAATAAGTATATGTAGAACATCTAACTAAATATAATGCAGCAACGTGATTTGATAAAATAGCAAAATTTCTTCAGAGAATTTCCTACGCCCACATTGAAAAAATAAGGCTTAGAAGACATAATAAAATCATAGTGTAAGGGTGACCGCGAATAATGTTGCCCCCTTTTAACTATCTGTTTTAGCAACATATATCTTCGTAGATAGGTAGGACAACATATATTTTCGTATATAGGTAGGAAAATTTAATATTTTTCTGGACTTTCCTATTATAGTATTGAAATATTATAATTTAGAAATATTTATTTATCATTAGTGTATTACATCTGTCAATAAACAAATACAGAACTTACTAATTTAATGCAAATGTATCTTAAATTAGAGTAAAAATCTTACCTTCAAAACATGTTCTGGATAATCCGTACATCGTAGATCATCATAACAGATTGACATAAGGTCAGGATTACTCTGCGACTGGTAAATGTTATTGGTTAAATTTGACGGAGGGTTGAAACTATCAACTTGGTCTGTACCCATACTGGAAAAATATTAGTTGTGATTGGTTATGACAAACATTATACATTACTAAAAAATAATCAAAATGTGTATTACGAAACGCTGACCAGAGGTGACATTAGCATTAATGTTGTTAACAGATCCTAACACATTTAATATCACATACTTATACTTATTAGGTGCACAATGGTTCCTAACATTCATTATAAGAAAATCTCAGTTTGACATTAGTAAAATGTGTGGGGTTGCTAGTCCTCCATCTGGCGCCTCCCCAGGTGGCGGATAGGGGAAAGCCTCCTAGATATAGGTGGTACTGGGGAAATTAAATACCCAGGGCGGACCAAAACTAGCACCGACGCCGACGTAGAGATGCAGCAGCGTCGGAACTGAAATGAGGCAAAAGGAAGATGATTTCAGCATGGCTCACACTCAGAAACTTGAAGGCAAAGTCAGAACGACTCAATCGCCTACAAGACTGCGATGGGTACATGGAATGTACGAAGTATTATGAAAGCGGTAAATCACCCAATATTGTAGCGGAAATGAAAAGACTGGGAATCGATTTATTAGGTGTCAGTGAAACCCACTGGCCTGGCACTGGTCAATGTATAGTGAATGATCATACACTTTACTACTCTGGAAATGACACCACACAACACATAAATGGAGTCGGCATAATTGTCACCCCAAACATCAGACCAACAGTTAAATCCTTTAGCCCCTTCTCCGATAGAATGCCGCTGCTGCAACTGAAGGCAAATCCACTGGACTTAAACATAATCCAAGTATACGCTCCAACAGCTGATAAAGGTGACCTAATCATCGAAGACTTTTACGAACAACTGGAAACACTGATTAAACTAACAAAGAGGAATGAGGTTACACTGATAATTGGCGACTTAAACGCAAAAGTTGGAAGAGGACGAATAGCAGATGTCGCTGGCGATTTTGGACTAGGAATCAGAAATGAGAGAGGAGACCGTCTGGTACGCTTTTGTCAGGAACAGGAGCTGGTGCTAAGCAACACGTTTTTTAAACTCCCGCCACGTAGGCTCTATACATGGAGATCCTCAGCAGATTCGGTGGAGAGAGTCGTGAGAAATCAAATTGACTTCATCATGATACCAAAACGATATAGAAACGCAATAAAATCAGCAAAGACCTATCCAGGTGCAGACGTTCATTCCGATCTTAATCCACTCGTATGCAAACTGGAAGAAACTGAGGCGTCTTAGAATGGAGAGACCTACGAATACCAAAATAGACATTAGAAAGCTCCAGAACCCTGACATAAGGCAGCAAGTAAAGGAATCCTTAAATACAAATATAACAGATATAAACAAGTCTACAATGGATGAACTTTGCAAATGGAACAAAATCAAAGACGCAATTGAAGAGACAAGCACAACATTTTTAAAGCAAGACCGCAAAAAGAAAAATGAATAGATAACAGATTCATTGGAGGATGTTGACTTTTGACATGATGGAAGAAAGAAGGAGTTTCAAGAACAAAGATCAAACAAAATACCGAGAAATTCACAAGAACATAAGAAGGAAAATAAGAAAGGAGAAGGAATGCTGGCTGGCGGGAAAATGCAACGATATCGAGCTGTGTGAAAAGAGATACGACTACCATAACATGCATAAAAAAGTTAGCGAATTGAATACCAAAAAGAAACCTAACAGCCTACATTTAAGTCTATTGGACGAGGATGGGAACCTAATGTCGGAAAACTCTGAACTTATAAACATGTGGAAGACTTACATAGAACAACTTTTTGATGACGAACGTACAAACGATTACTCATATAATGATGACATCTCTCGACCTTTAATTCTACGATCTGAGGTAGAGAAAGCTATATGGTCTTTACAGAACGACAAAAAACCAGGTCCGGATAATATACAGGGTGAAATACTAAAATTAATGTGCGAAACAGATAACGAATTTCTTGATATTCTTACTACGCTTTTCAACAGCATATATAATAGAGGGGAGATCCCTGAGGAATGTCTACAGTCAACCTTTATTGCCATACGTAAAAAACCAGGTGCGAAATATTGCGAACAACACCACCTGATAAGTCTGATAAATCATATAACGAAGGTATTTACAAAAATCATACAAAACCGAATATATACGAAATGTGAAATGAAGATTTCCGAGAAACAGTTTGGCTTCCGTAATACACTGGGCACAAGGGAAGCGATCTTCAGCTTGCAGGTGCTCATCCAAAGATGCAGAGATATGAACAAAGACGTACGTACACCTGTGCTTTATCGATTTTTCCAAGGCGTTTGACAAGGTCAAACACGAAAAACGAGGTTCTCAGAAACACCGGTATTAATGGCAAAGATATCCGTATAATCGCTAATATGTATTGGAGCCAAACCGCAAAAATTAAAGTTGGTAACTCCCTCAGCAGCGGAATTGCTGTCAGAAGAGGAGTGGGATAGGGTTGCATTCTATCACCGTTCTTGTTCAACATATACTCTGAAGAAATCTTCAGAAAAGCTCTAGATAAAACATCAGACGGCGTCAAAATAAATGGAGAAACGGTTAACAACATCAGGTATGCGCACGACACAGTAATAATAGCAAATGACAATGAAGAACTACATAGAATGATGCAAAACATATACTCGCCAAGTGAAGAATATGGACTCTCTCTGAATACATCAAAGACGAAATGGATGATCATTAGCAAAATTCAACATCCTCCAATGAAGCTGACGATAAATGGTCAGGACATGTCAGGTGGAAACATACACATATCTCGGCACCACGGTTAACGCGAAATGGGACCAGGCATCGGAAATACGATCACGAATAGAAAAGGCTCGAGCTACGTTTAATAACCTGAAGAAACTATTCACTAGCAAAGATATTTCTCTACAACTAAAACTAAGGCTAGTAAGGTGTTATGTCTTTTCTGTTTTGTTCTATGGGGTGGAGGCTTGGACCACAACAGAGGCCACCCTAAAGAAACTGGAATCCTTCGAGATGTGGGCGTATCGGCGCATTCTGGAATTGCAGTTGATTGTGCAGGGCAAAGTAAATGGTAAGAGGAGACCAGGAAGAAGACGACATTCATGGATGCACAACCTGCTCCAGTGGTTTGGACTGCCGTCTGTGGATCTGTTTAGGAATGCCGTGCATAAAATTAGAATAGCTTTGATAATAGCCAACGTTCGAAACGGATAGGGCAACAGAAGAAAGAAAGAAAACGATGATAAAGTGAATAACCACAATATTATGCCCTGGAATTGATTGCCTTTGGCTCCACAAATGATTGAATTTTGTTTGAATTGTTATAGAGCCACTTCGGCCCCGGCTCAAGGATGTAAACTGCACAAGTGCAAGTTTAGTGACCCTAATGAAATGTGTACCTAGTTTCGTCGATTCGGTATCTATTCGGATACCGTTTTCAAGAAAAGCAAAAATGTAAAAATGAAAATGGTTAGCAAATACAATAAAACAGTAAAAAGCTCTTGCAGATTGTCAGGCTTTAAACTGACTTTGACAAGATGACAATTATAATAATAATCTTGTCAAAGTCAGTTTAAAGCCTGACAATCTGCAAGAGCTTTTTACTGTTTTATTGTATTTGCTAACCATTTTCATTTTTAGTTTTTTGCTTTTCTTGAAAACGGTATCCGAATAGATACCGAATCGACGAAACTAGGTACACATTTCATTAGGGTCACTAAACTTGCACTTGTGCAGTTTACATCCTTGAGCCGGGGCCGAAGTGGCTCTATAACAATTCAAACAAAATTCAGTCATTTGTGGAGCCAAAGGCAATCAATTCCAGGGTAAGAATGAATCCTCCACAACAATATAGAACATATTTACACAATATTATGGCTGTCAGGAAACTTCATTAACAAATATTTCTTAATGATGTAAGCAGTTATCAAATAAAAGCTAGTATTAAAGTCGAAAATGTTGTTTAAATGCCAATTAATGGTTCTCTTTAAATTACAAAATAAATAATATTACATACATACATATTATTTATAGCTAAAACCCAAAGTTTACAATACATGTGTCCTGCCGGTTAATACCTATGGAACTGGAAATCATATCACTAACAAGGACAAATGCTAACAAATCTAGAACGACCTCCGACCGGTATCATACTGAGAGATAGAATCAAAAATTAAGAGATCAGGAGAAGAACAAAGGTTAGGGATATCATAGAACAGATAAGAAGGATGACGTGGCGTTAAGCAAGGCATTTGGTTAGATAAGCTGCAGACAGATGAACTAAAAAACTAACAGTGGACTAAAAGTAGCGAAAAGAAGAGTGAGACCCAAAAAGATGGGGCGGTGATATACGAACTGTAGCTAGCAGACAGTGGCAAAAAAGAGGGGATAGTGGAAAGAGGTGGAATAGACCTACGCCCTGGAGTGGACAAAGGGTTAGAAAGAAGAATGTTTGGATACTATTCTGTAATGATCACCACTGAAAAATTAATATATTTGAGAAAAAATATCAAAATATCAATTATGCTTATATTTTTGAAATAAGGGGAAAACTGACTTTTGTTGTAAGCAATTTACATCACCAGATAGGCGGTTTAAAATTATCCCCCCTAGCCTAATCACATGGTACAAGGCCTTTTCCTTATAATCAATGTGGACACTGCTGCCTTTGCTGCTATTAGAATCGAAAAATAAGCCGGTCTCGAAATATGGTGTCAAATAAATTAATTTTTCCATGATAAATATTGTAGAATAGTATCCAAACATTGTCATGAATTGAATGGAACGATTGAGAAACCATGGGGGAAATTAATCTGTGAATTCATTTTGCAGATACACAACTTTGAAAATTACAGTAACAGTATTTTTTCCGTTCAATTAAGAAATTGGTTCTAATTTACGGTGGATTTGACACCAACATATCAAAACACATTTATTTTAAGCAATTAATTAGTTTTCTTCCTTTATGTTTCACTGACTTTGCATTCCCAATTTTTTCTTTATTTGTTTGATGTCACCTTAGAGGTAATTTATATTTCAGAATGAGACATCACATTGTGTTTACATCTATCAGCTAAATTGAATTTTAGATGAAATTAGTTACCTCATGGGTACACAATTAAATAAAAAATAAGACTACTTGTTGAACAAATTTTTGAGGTATTGTGTTGAGTCAAATAATGAATATCTTACATCAAAATATTATTAGCAAAAAACTTACTTGTTAATATTCTTAGGTAAAACATAAATTATTCAGGCATTATTCTGCTCAGTCAAATAGTGAATACCTATTTTAAAAAATTAGATCATAATATTATTAGAAAAAACTTACTTGATAATATTCTTAGGTAAAATGTTCATCTTCATGAGAGCTTTTTGTAACCTCCTTTTGGGTCCCATGGTGGAAAAAATAGCCTTCTTTCCCTCTTTCTGTGGACTGTTGATGGTGACTGGTTGAGAACAAGGAGTGTCGTGTCCCAAAAGGATGTTACCCTCTATGCTCGATAACCTTGCCCTTGGATCATGCTGGATTTTTGCTGTTTAAAATTTTTAATTACTTTTAAGCCTAACAAAGAAAGTTTTATAATATTTTTATCCAGATTGTTTATCTTTATATATATTTTTAATTACTCCAAATTTAAATCCTTTAAATCAAAGGTATATTTTATTAATGTTACATTTAAAATAAATTTCACTTGGAAGAGGAAGAGACAGATTTCTGCTTGCTAAAGGGAAACATATGCTACCATTTACATTAAAAATTTGCGTCCAAGGTCACGCTTAGGCGGATATCGATGCAAATTTATTTTGTAGGTTAGGTTAAATCAGTGGTTTTGGCTTTGGTTTTGTTTAGTTCACTTAAAAATGTAGAATAGATTATCATTTTACGTTTAAACGGTAAATCAATTAGTCTACGATGGTATTTAATATTTCGTTTATAACCTAGAAATTGAGAATTAACATGTGTTGAAGTAAATATAAATGAATACCAAACGATCTGTCAATTTTTAAGTTGCTTAATTTAATATGAAACTGAATGAAAATGAAGCACTAATCTGATAATGAGTCTGAAAATTAAATCATATTGTTTTCATATTTAAGGAGATTTTTGTCGTTTCAATTTAATAATATAGCATTCCACTCAGTTTCTCTATTAATAATCAATAAAACAATTCGCAATCTCATTTCTAATTTGGGTAATTTGATATTATTGATTACTTTTTTATATATTTTTATAATTTTTTTTTTGTATATTACTATATTTTCAATGGCCACTTGATGAGTAGACATTTTTTTATATTGTTAATATAACTCGTTTTCTTTTTTGGACAATCGAGTTTAGTAATTCATGAGTTACACGGCTCAATTTTTTTGAAGGCTTAATCAGCATATAAGCACGTCGCTGACAAATTTTGTGTGTTTGATATTTTACCAGAAGTATGAAGAAATGCAGTATAGTTTTATATGATTATAATGTAATAAAGCCAATAATTTATAAAGTGACCAGACGTCCTGCATTGAGCAGGACAGTCAAGCATTCATAGACTCTGTCCAGCGAAAGCAAACGTCCTGCAAAATGTCCTGCAATTATCTTTTGTGGTATGCGATATGCATAAAATGACTACAAAATTAGCTAATTGTTTATACTATGCTATATTAATGCAAAAAATGAGAATCGCAAATATCACCCCATTACTATTTTTGCCCATTCCTGATAGTGCGTCATAGTCGGCATTGGCCGAGTTGGTCTAATTATAGGAGATAATGGTGGGTCTGAGTCTGGTGTTTCGGTGTGCGACGTCGTAAAGGTCATTCGTTTGTTTTTTATAAGCACCAATTCTGCTTGTTTCGCGCCAATAGTGAGAAATGCAAAGTTTTATTATATTCCTAAAACCATATAATATTAACAGTTTTAGAAAAAGAGGTTTTTTCAGCTTTTTGGACCGTTTTATTAAATGAGTAAGCTTTGAACGTGACCTGAGCAACTGCTGTCGGTGTTTGTTATTGTTTTTTAGTGTACGTGTTGTGATCCCTATGGGTTCAACAAGGCATTTCATTTATGCCCAACTCTAGGTTGCTGGCCCTGAAGATGGCACAAACTAGTGCCGAAACGTTGGCCATTTAGTGACAATCAATTAATAAAACGGTCCAAAAAGCTGCAAAAACCTCTTTTTCTAATGTATGTGTTGGATGCGAAAAACTTCTACTAACAATTAAAAGTTTTATTTGTTATTTTAAGTTAAATGTTTTTTGTAAACGTTTATGTATTAGAATTTGAAAACTAACTGTTGGAATGATTGATTTTTAAATTAAATTTTTATATAATTATCTGACAATATGCTGAACTCACTAAAATCTTCTAGGTTTCAGGCAGTTCTGATTGGCATTTAAAGATCCTTTACAGGCGTAGCCGACTATATCAAAATCGGCCTCTCCTATTGGTCGATCCGCGTGTCCCTCCGCTCGCTTCGCTCGCTACGGGAACTCAGGAAAAAGAAACTAACCAGGTGCTAACCCAGTCTAACCCAAGACATACCCAAAATCAAGAAACAAAACTGTTTAGAAACATAATCTTAAAAAAAAAACATAAAAAAAAGCAACGGGGTTCGAACCCGTGCCGTCCAGGTGAGACCCAACTATCTAAACCTTTACACCACGAGAGCTCTTGCGACAAATTGATTGCATCACGAAGACATATTGTAATACGAGATGGGTCGACCAATAGGAGACGCCGATTTTGATAT
The DNA here is from genome assembly GCA_016904865.1 of Pissodes strobi. Lineage (NCBI taxonomy): Eukaryota > Metazoa > Arthropoda > Insecta > Coleoptera > Curculionidae > Pissodes > Pissodes strobi. Next base: position 583,900 of record MU181963.1, read on the forward strand.
AGTCGGCTACGCCTGTAAACAATCTTTAAATGCTTCTGATTCATCGGATGTTGCAAACGTACAACCGAAATCCAACCTTACCAGTACAAAATTCAACTAGACGCTAGCGAGCCAAGTCACGGATTGTCCTAACCAATCAAAAGCAAGACGCTAGCGTTCTGCGTTCAAGCATGGCCCTCCGCTCGCTACGAGGGCTCAATCAACAAGAACTAACCAAAACTAGCCCAAGGCTAACCCAAAATTAAGAAAATAAGTAAATTAATAAAAAACAAACATAACCTTAAGAAAAGTTAAACAAAACATCTGTCGCGACCGGCGGGAATCGAACCCGTAGCGCAGGAATGACAGGCAAGCACTCTGCCTATTACACACCGAGGCGTTGTAGGAGTTTCGCTAGAACGTAAGGACATGGATAATTCCGATATACGCTAGCGTCTTGCTTTTGATTGGTCAGGACTATCCGTGACTAGGACATCACTAGACGCTAGACTAGACCCGTTATTATTTTTTAAATAAAATGGCGAAGGTACTAAAACACCACCAAAAAAATGTTGGCACTTATATTCACAATTATGTAATGTCCTGCATTGAGGTCTTAGAATTATGGTCACTTTAATAATTTAGCAACTTAGTTCTACAACCAACATCGATGCTGTACCTATGGGTCTTGGTGAGTTTGCATTGAGCAGCACTTTGAGGTCGCTAATAATAACAATCCACAGAGCACCGGGGGGGGGGGGTATTTTGAAATGTTTTTAGAGAGCCTAAATTCCCTTGTTGACAAACTTGATCTGTCAAAGCCTACCATTATTTCGGGAGATTTTAATGTTTCTCTTTTGACCAGAGACCAAAAAGCTTTAGATGTTAAAAACTTATTCATTATTGCTGATATCTATGACATTGTAAATTTTAGTACACGTGGAAGTTCATGTCTGGATAATACATTTACCAACATCCAACAGTCTATTACTTCTTGCAAAAAAATAAATTTACAATTTTTATCTGATCATGATGGTATTCTGGTTAGGTATGATATGCTTACTGATAAAAAGAGTAAAACTAGAATAAATTATAGGCCGATTATTGAGTATGGATTATTTTGTTTACACAATACTATTGAATTGCAAACCTAGAATTTTAACTGTGACCCCTCACTTCACATAGAAAATAAATTTCAAATATTTATTGACATAATTGTCTCGTCAGTTGAGAAAGCTCTACCTTTAAAATCCAAATTAGTTGATCAAAATAAAAAATATTTCCACATAGAGTGGTTTAACAATAATTTAACAAACATGCGTGAGCGACTGAAATTAATAACCTCTTTAAATAAGCAAAATCCTGTGCTTGTGCCTCTTAAGACCGTCAAAGAATATAGAGCCACTTACCGCCTAGAGCTGTCAAGAGCTTATGATAATTACATTAAGAGTGTTGAAAACCCCCAATCGGCCATGTGGAGTGTTATAAAGAGTAATCAACCCTCCCCCATCCCGAGATCTTCCTCAATACTGGATGCATCTTCTTTCAATAGGTTTTTTTTTCTAGCATAGCAGATCAGGATATTCAATCCCTTCCCACATCCAATAAGCATTTCTCGGAATACGTTAGTGAAAATGCAAGTCACGTTCCTTTTAATTTCTCGCATGTCTCATTTAATGAGGTCAGGCAGAAGATTGATGAAATAAAACCAAGCAAAAGCAAGGACTGCTATGACATCAATGCAAAAATAATAAAAATTCTGAAAAATCTCATCTTGTTCCCTTTGACAAAACTTATAGACCAGGGTATTGACTGTAATGTATTTCCTCAAGTGCTGAAAACTGCCAAGATTGTAGCTATTTATAAGAACAAAGGATCCAATGATGTATGCTCAAATTATCGACCTATTTCCCTCCTACCAATTTTATCAAAAATCTTTGAATCGGTCTTGAATAAACAAATAAGTGCACATTTTGAACAAAACAATCTCTTCTTTCAAAATCAGTCTGGTTTTAGAAACAAAAGGACCACTACCCTAGCCATTGACTGTCTTGTGAGACGTGTTTTGGGGGGTTTTGAGGAGGGACTTGATACTTACGCCTCATGTGTGGACTTGACGAAAGCTTTTGATTGCGTCTCACATAATATCCTTCTTTCGAAACTACCCCACTATGGTTTTCAGGCAGAGAGTATTCAATTAATAACCTCATACCTGTCGGACCGTACACAGTCAGTCGATTTTAATGGTATTATTTCGACCCCATGCATGGTGAGATATGGAGTTCAACAAGGACCGGTCCTAGAGCCTATCCTATTTGTTATTTTTATGAATGACCTTGCCTACCTACAGGGAATAGAGGGGTTGATCCTTTTTGCAGATGATACCACTATTTTTACAACCTACCACCCATCCCAAATAGATGTTTCTGGAATTAAAGAGGCTACTGTGACCATCGAAAACTGGTTTCTTGCAAATAAACTGTGTCTGAATGGGGAAAAAACACAGTCCATAAATTTCAGCCTGAGGAGGAACAAAGTAGACCACCGTTTACTGGAGTACTGCTCTGACGATGTAAAATTTTTGGGTGTGTTCTTGAGCTCAACAATGACATGGGAGTATCATATTCAGCAGCTTTGTGGCAGGCTCTCTAAGTCAGTGTACCTGATAAGAAATCTATCAGGATGAGTATCCAAAAGGAGTGTACTAGCAGCGTATTATGGCTACTTCAGCTCCGTCATGAGCTATGCGATTCTCGAATGGGGTCATTCCCCTCATGCCATCAGTCTTTAAATTACAAAGAAGGTGCATAAGGCTAATGGCTGTGTTGGGCTACCGAGAGGACTGTCGTCAGGCCTCCGTGGACCTGCATATATTGACGCTCTCCAGTGCTTATCTCTTGCAATGCCTTGTGTATGTTAGGCAGAACTTGCCACTATTTCAAGCAAACCAAGAGGTTCATAGCTATCCCACCAGAAACAAAGTCAGTTTCGCCTCACAAGGTCCAGAAATGGCACTAGTTTCTATGGACTAAAATGTTTCAATTTCCTACCCCAGCATATTAGGCTATTAAATGACAAAGAGTTTAAAAAAGTTTTAGTTTTTTCTACTTAGCAAAGCTTTTTATGACTTTGAGGAGTATTTTCAGAGCTGCTCTAATCTGGCGTCTTTTTAGTGTGTTTTTTTATACTCTGTAAGTAAATCTTAAATTTAATGTTTAGTTTTTGTATTTTAAAATTTTAGAACTATGTTAATACTGCTTTTATTGATTTTATGATTGTGTATACAATCCTTTTTTGACGTGTAAAAGTGCTGTATGTATGGAGTTTACCAATAAAAAGTCTATTCTATTCTATAAAACAGAGTTTTATCAGCAATACCCAAATAGAATTCATTTTCTCCTAATGATGCTAACATTGTTAGCGAAATGCGCCTCCAGTGCAAAAATTCGGTTTCGGTATTGTAGATAAAGCTCTTAATGCATTTTGCCGAAGGTTCCAAACTCAACATAGCTTAGTTATGAATGCAACTTTTTTGGTTTAAAGTCTTTCCAAAGTATTCTTAAAATTAATTCTCGTTCTACAAAAGTAATCTCAAGATGGTAATGCTTTGATTTATGTCAGTGAAAATCAGCACACCATAGTCCCATTTTAATTTTTAACAAAACTGTGTTTTTTAAAACCTACATTTAAATGGCATTAAAGTTTGTTATTTATGAATATCAATATAAATTTTACAAACGATAGTTTGTGGCAACTAATATAAACTAACTATATTACTTTAATTTCAGAAATTGATAATACTTTGGCCCTAAGTATCAGATTTAAGAAACATACCTATTTCTGATACCTTCCTACTTCTAGGTCTAGGAGAATTATCGGGAGTATTCAGCATTTCCTTAAAGTGCAGAAGATTCGATTTGATGGTTATGCTCAAGTGAGTGGTCCCCCGTAAGATTTCTAGTGCTCTCGCATGCGAAACATGTTCAAAGCTCTGACCGTTGACTTCAAGAATTTGGTCGCCCCGTTTCAGTCCTACTTCTTCGGCTTTCGACTTCTTATCCACTTTGGAAATGAAAATGCCGAAATTCCTCTCATATCCACCTAGGATCTGGAAGCTCAGAGGTTCGTCTCTATTCGGCCTGGCAAGCACGACGTTCCGGATGCGCGCTTTTGCCGCACAAGCGATATTGAGCAATCTCAGCTGTCCTCCCATGTGCTCGTCCTCCAAACCTTGTTCAAAAGTCTCCAGAAACTCGATCATATCAGGGTCAGTCTCGAAATCGGTGAAATGATTGTTAACCCAAAGCAAAACTACTCTTGTCACTCTGTCTCGCACCTCCTGGTCTTTGAACCATTCCAAGAGTTGATTAGCAATATAAAGAGGACTTGGAGTAAATACTCTATGAGTTAATAGGAAATCTTCAACATAGGTGGGGTCTGTCAGGGAGTTTTCTTCGATTAGTTGGTGCATCAGACGTTCCGGAGTCGCACGGATTACCACATGACCTCGCCGGTTTGGACCCGATTCCACTGAACCTCTTAGTTCTGTAACCATGACTAGGTTGCCTTCTACCTCATGCCGCCTGGTGTTTTCTTCACCTTGATGCAGTATTCTAAAAAACGAATATCTTTTAAAGTTTCTACAGATAGAAATTAGATAAACGATTTGAAGCTAATGTATAAGGTACCTGCGGCAAATAAGACCCATCTAAGGCAGATAATGTTATATCACTATTCAAAACTGGGACCAAGCAAAAACTGGTAAAACATCAAAAGGGTGAAGAATTTCTTTAGTAAATTAAATTTAGTTTCAAATTTACTTGAGTTTTTGATAAACTACTACAAAATATATGAAAATCAGTCTTATTATCCCACTCTTTGGCTAATAAGACCCGATTGTGATGTGAACTCAACACTTCATGCCATCAAGTATTGCAAGCTTTTTATTTCATGTATAACTTTTTCTTTTATTTGACAAAAACAAGAAGAAACATCAGAATCGTTTAATAAGACCAATCATTAAATTAATGGGCCTAATACTCGAAATGGCAATTTATTGAACATTTAAAAAATAAACTCACGTACATTTTAATTAAATTTTAACATCAAAAAACGCTTCATGAAATAGGCAACATGGCAGAAGAAAAAAGTTTGAAAAGTTAAAACAATTTACGAAAACGTCTCGCATCTGAATTATAAAA